>JBAKBP010017300.1:0-49257 GCA_037953745.1 Lithodes maja
GTCACATCGCTGGCTTGCATACCTACAGCCAAGTGATTCAAGAGGGACGACAAATAGTAGACGGGAGCGAGAATTTCCAGAAGAGCTATTGGCCAGCTCTGAGGTGGTGAAATTGTTCCAGCACACACCTAGCAGTATACAATATATATCATTTTAAAGGACCCATATTGGGCCCAAACCAGACTTAAAGAAAGAGAGAAAATTCGTGACTAACCCAGTGGTTCCATAAATAATTGATGTGTCCTTATAGGACAAACTAAAGAGAAAAGATACCAGACTTTTGTTTATAAATAAAATTATGTGTTAAGATGGAAATAGTTATTCTTGTTAGAGAAGGCTCCATGCCGATTAGCTATAACTAGTGTAGGATCTGATAGGACAGCAAATAGATATTAATAGTAAAGTAAGTGAACAATTCTTGAGGATAGAAACGCAACTATAAGGCTCAGGGGAATAAATAATAGTTGCCATTAGACTAGCTTTAGTTTGAGAAATAGGTAGGAAGGACACTAGTCTGTATGATCAACGAAATCTTTGGTTATAAAGGAAACATTATCTATTACCATAGTTAAAGGAATATTCGGTCAGTTCTGTGTTAAGCGTTACGGATGTTAAGTCCAGGATAATATTGTAATCATAAGAATCTATGTAAAAGGATAAAAGCGGAGAATCTTGTCCATGTAGAGTTTTTGAGGTACTGCTTACATTAGGTTAAGAATTATTATTGACTAGGTGGTTTAAGTGAATATAAATTGTTTGTAATAGGATTACGCGAATATATAATCTGAGAGTGTTCTCGATAGGGTAATCGAGGTAACTTGTAACAACGCCCTGGTCATTTGAGTGAATATAATGTATGAAGTAACGAGAATATTATATAATCAAAGAGTATTTAGATAAGGCAATTGAGGTAAAATTGTAACAACGCCCTAGTCATATGAGTAAATGTATTGTGTATGGTTAAGAGTCAATATTAATTAAAAGGTCATATGTAGTAACGCCTTGGTCTCTGGAGTAGACATAGTAGGCCCGGTAAAAGTACATCATTCCGAAGTTTAGTTTAGGAATATAACTCTTGTTTTAGATAGGTGAATAAAGGTATGATTCATTGATGCCCTGGTCTCTGGAGTAGACACAGCAGGGCTCGGTAAAAAACATATTATTTTAGAAACTAGTAACGTGCCTTTGGATCGAAGCCGACTTGAGTCAATACCTGACTATATCGGGAATCCTAATAGGGAGTAACGGGAGTTCTAGGGTTCCAAAGTACAACCTATGGTGGGTCGACGTAATATTCAATCCGTGTCTTGAACTCATCTCGGCCCGAACAGAGAAACGGTTATTAGTGTAGTAGCAAGTTTGTTAAATAAAGTATACGAACTTCTAAATGACTGTCGATTTATTCCCCACTCTAGTAGTATATTCAAGATAAGAAAATAAATACTACAATAATAATAATAATAATAATAATAATAATAATAATAATAATAATAATAGTAAAACTAGTATAATCATATTAAAAATAATACAATATTACTTTTCAATTAATACATTACGTTTTCCTAGATATCAACGTTTTTCACTGTAAAATTGCAAACCGTATTTAATGAAACATTAATGACACATTAATCCAGGTCAACACATATATTACTTCCGGCCATGATGTTGTCAACACCTGTTTGGCTTTAGTCAGGGAATAATAACGAATGCCATGCCAACTATTGCATACCTCATAGAATAAACCTTTCCACATATATTCACTTTCCATATCATGTTAATATAACATATACACAGGTGATTTGGTTTGCCTTAAATTTGGCTATAAAATACGAAACAAAGCCATATAAGTAATTTATGCTTTACGAAGCGGGGACGTCATAGTACATTTATTATTGGTTGAATTATTATTGATACACTTATTAGTAGTATTTTATTATTATTGTTATTATTAATATTCATTGATTTTGACCCTGTCACTCTTTCAACTCTGGGGGAGGCACTCGTCACAGGCAGTTCTGCCTGTTGTCTCCCTCCTCCCCATAGATAAAAAAAAGAAAAGAAAATTAATAAAAAATAATATATATATACTGTATATATATACTCTGTATATATATATATATATATATATATATATATATATATACACTGTATATGGGACACGGGGGACACATGCGCAAATCTGCCACTGACCCCCCCCCCCCCCCCAACAAACACGCACACTTGGGACACATGAGCATATCTGTCGCTGACACACACCCTCCCCCACACACACACTCCTATTGACACATTCATACACACACACACACACCCACACCCTCCCACACACACTCACGCCCTCCACCTCCCCCACACACACACTCCTATTGGCACATTCACACACACACACACACACCCTCCCACACGCACACACTCACGCACTCCCTCTCCCCCACACACACACTCCTACTGACACTGTCACACACACTCCCTCCCCTCCCACACACCATCACACACACTCCTACTTACTAAAACATTCACACATACACACTCACACCCTCCCCCTCACACACACACTCACACTCCCACTAACACATTCCCTCCCACACACATTCCCACTAACACATTCACCCCCCCCCCCCACACACACATACACATACACACCATCACACACACACACACACACACACACACAGGGGACACATGAGCACATCTGCCACTGACTCACTAATTTGTTTTCAATTAACCAAAATATTATCAATTAACTGCGAGCCAGGCGGGGACGTCACAGTACATTTATTATTCGTTGAATTATTATTGATGCACATAATAGTTGTATTTTATCATTATTGTTATTATTACTATTATTATTATTTGTATTATTATTATTAGTAATAGTATTATTATTATTATTATTATTAGGGGTTCGAGCCCTGCGGGGAACCCCTATTGTAATCATTAAATCTTCTTATTCTTCCAAATTATTTGTCCACGCCGATTTATACGCAATAACTCCAGAACCGCTTTTCGGATCGGGACCAAACTTTCACACAAGGTGCGTTTTTGTATTGGGCAACTTTTCATGTGCTAAACATCTAAAATGGCGGCCAAACAGGTCCGTGGCAGCCGTTTTCCCGAAGAATGTAAAACCTAAATACCGTCTCCCACTCAAGAAAATTGATTGGGCTTTGGCAAAGACTCCACTACTAATGCTCCGCAAATGTTATAGAAAAGGTTTTGCTTTTTCACATGGATTTTCTTCAGGCAATCTTGAAAAAACCTCGAATTCCACTTAAAAATCCACATCTTTAACCCTCTCACATCCGGACGCGATTTTTGAGCCTATTAGGGATACTTTAAATCCTTTGTTACCGTCAGGGGTATCTATAAACCTTTAGTTTGTTACTTCAACCTCTGCAGTTGTCTTTGAGTTAGCTGTGGGCAGAAAACTAATTTTGGAGAGGTAATTATAACAGAGAGAGTAATCTATTTCTTATTGCTAATCTGGCAACCTCTGCGTCCTATGGTAGTGAGAGGGTTAAAACTACGCCGATGATCAAAGCCATTTTTGCATAGATGGGCGAGGCTCGCAATTCCGAACGTTTACATACCAAAAGAAGAGAAATTGGTGGAATAGTTTGGCCGCAGCATTGAAAACTGTCTATTCATATATTACTTTAAAACCGTATTCGGTACCCACACAACGTTTTCAGTCTTCAGTCTATAGGTTTCCACGCATCCCCCAGTTTTGCTTAATAAAATAATGGATTAATCATTCAGATCCATATATTTTTTTTTATTTAACTCTCTCAAAATAGTTCGAGTCCCTACGAATTCCACCAATTATTTAGCCAACCTACCTATACAGACCTACCCTACCAAATAATAATGATAATTACAATATATTTTTGGTGAATAGCAGAGTACTGGCTAAGGTTTTTAACAATTCCTCCCTCTGCCAAATGCTTATTTTAATAACAATGATATGGACCTTCAAAGTTTTGAATTTTTTTGGTGTGGTGTGACTTACCTTCCCTCCTCCCTCATGCAGCAAGCAACGTTTTCAGGGCATCAAGAGTATTGCATGCTTCCATAATATTATATATAGTCATTTTGTTACGCAATAACTCCGGAACTGCTTGTCGGATCGGGACCAAACTTTGACACAAGGTGCATTTTTGTATTGGGCAACTTTTGATATGATATTCAAAATGGTGGCCAGACACGCCCGTGGCAGCCTTTCACACCCAACCCATCTCGTCCTATCTAATTTTATGTTGAACTCTATTGTTCTTGATCCCACTATAGCACTCGGTAGCCTTTTCCACATATCTACAACTCTGTTACTAAACGAATAGAGGGAGATCCCTTACATACCCAGTCTCTCTCTCTCGCTCGTTTGTTTGCACACCGGTACAAATAAGGCAGATCCCTTACACATGCAACTAAGATGAACATGGGAATCTGCAGAGAGACAAGTGGCCCACAGAAGGCAGATCCCCTTCACATCCAACCCATTTCGTCCATATGACTATCTGATTTTATCTTGAAATTCTTTATTGTTCTTGATCCCACTATAGCACCAGGTAGCCTATTTCACATATCTACGACTCTGTTACGAGAGGCAGATCCCTTACACAGCCAATCTCTGTCTCTCTCTCTTATTTGCACACTGGTACAAATGAGGCAGATCCCTTACACATGCTACCGACATGAAAATGGGAGTTTGCAGAGAGCCAAGTGGCCCCCACAAGGCAGATCCCTTTCACACCCAACCCATCTCATAAACATATGTTACACACTTACTATACACAAATGTTATCATATTTTTTTTTTTTTTTTTTTTTTTTTTTTTTTTTTTCTATATTCCAACTACTCCCTCTCGGGCATAGGCTGATAGCCTTTACACTCAACCGCTGAACACGGTGAGGCCCGTGAGGTCTTGCTCCAGTCTAGGGAGTGAGACATGCGAAGCTTCACGGCTCGAAGCAATTCCATCTCTGAAGCTGCCTCGCCTCTGTGCTTCACAGTCTCACTCCCACAGACTCGGACCCTCACTCTAAGAACGCCACCTATTGAGCAATTAACTCACTAGGCATTGCCCCCTTGTAGCATATTTTTGAATATGGGAATATTCATACAATGCTATTTAATCAGGGAACAATGAGGGTATTTCAACCCTCAACAATGAGGGTATTTTATACACTCAACCCTCCATTTAACCCTTTCATGCACATATGACACAGAGGTTGCCAGATTAGCAATAAGAAATAGAGTTCTCTCACTCATATAATTACCTCTCCAAAATTAGTTTTCTGCCCACAGCTAACTCAAAGACAACTGCAGAGGTTGAAGTAAATTAACTAAAGGTTTCTAAATACCCCTGATGGTAACAAAGGCTTTAAAGTATCCCTAATAGGCTCAAAATTGCGTCATATGTCGGAGAGGGTTAATAGACTAAAAGGGAGGATGACCAGTCCGTCCGGTGCTAGAAAAGTATTACATTATGTGACAATTCCTCTCCCTTGCTTTTGGTTCACACATTGGTTTAGTTGTTATATTATCCTCTGTGTCATTTATATCTTCCTATTAAAGTACAACAGTGTTAGTTGTTTGGTATGTATTTAATCTTTGATTAATTTATAATGTGATGGAATAGATATAATGTTTAGATTTATTGAAAGTGCTAAAAATGATAAAACTAAAACAAAAATGATACTGTAAAATGAATGGTACAATCCTCCTATAACTGTCATGCCCATAAATGGCATTTTCCCTTTCTTTCGGTTCACACATTGGTTTGGTTGTTTTATTATCTTATGTTTCATTGATATCTTCCTATTAATGTACAGAAATAATAGTTGTTTGGTATGTATTAAATCTGTGATTAATTTCTAATGTGATGGAATTGAAAACATGAACTTCCCACCAACTCATTAGAAATAAAATTATTCAAGATCCAAATAACAAGATTTCCCCTATCTTATCCCTCTGGCACGGAGCTCATTGACTGGTAACATGTTGCCATACAAAAGGTATTGTTTTTCCCATTTATTCATTTCCTCATTTGGAACAAATGAGAAAAGTTGGGGGAAGAGTTTTAAATATGTTTGTAATAACTTGTGTCTATTTTTGTTTTTAACAGTTGTTGGAATATATACATTTTTAATTCCATCATATCAAAAATGAAACCCAGATTAAATAGAGACCATACAAAGGAGTACAAAGGAGTACAAAGGAAATCAAGCAACAACAGATCTAGTGACCCTTCTAGGTTGCTTTTCCTCCAAAACACTGAGGATCAAGTGTCCAAACAGTGGTTTAGAGTGGGTAAGGGAGCATTGGAAAGGGAATTACTGCCCTGGAGCTAATGTCCGTGGCAGGATTAGGAAGTTAGTAGAGGACAGAAGGGTTAGTAACTGAGGGGGGGATAAAATAAAGTTATTCATTTACAAACGCAGTCAGTCGCGGGTTTGATGAGAGATATTTGTCTAGGCGGAGTTTAAATGAATCAACGGTGATGCAGTCTATAACGTTTCGGGGAAGCCCATTCCACAAGTTGACAACTCGATTGAAGAAGAAATTCTTAGATTCGTGCGAGTTAAAAGATTTACCAATAATTTTGCAACCGTTTCCCTGCGTGTAATTAGATTGGTCGAGATAGTGAAGTACTTACTACAGTTCATATTGTCGATGCCTTTGATGATTTTGAACACTTGAATTAAGTCACCTCTTAATCTGCGCTGGGTTAAAGGAAATAGATTTAATTCTCTAAGACGCTCTTCATAAGGTGTGTTCTTTAGGCTAGGTATCATTTTGGTAACTCTACGTTGAACTCGTTCTAGCTTGTTTATATCTTTTTGGTAATAAGGGCACCAGGATTGAACGCAGTATTCCAGAAGAGGGCGGACTAAGGAATTGTAAAGGGTTAGGATAACTTCTTTGGATTTATGCTCAAATGACCTGCCTATAAAGCCAATTATTTTGTTTGCCTTCTTAACAACTTCTGAACATTGTTGACTCGGTTTTAGGTTACTCGATATTGTTACTCCCAGATCGGTTTCTCTGTTTACATTCTTAAGCTGAGTGCCATTCATCGAATAGTTTGCTTTCTCATTTAGGTATCCGACATGTAGTACTTTACATTTATCCGCATTGAAACTCATTTGCCAAATTTGGGCCCAACATGACAATTTATCTAGATTGTGTTGCATATCGTCAACTTTTTCTTTTGAGAGTACGCTATTTGCAATTTTTGTATCTTCAGCAAATTTTGAGATTGTACAGGTGAGACCCTCATCTATGTCGTTGATGTAAATTAGAAAGAGAATTGGTCCTAGTACCGATCCCTGGGGTACCCCGCTACTTACATTGGTCCATTTAGATGCCTTACCGTTTATGACTACCCTTTGCTTTCTGTTGCTGAGCCAATTTTCTATCCATTTCAACACACCGTCTTGTATTCCATGCGCTTTTAGTTTTAGCAGTAAACGTTTGTGGGGAACTTTGTCAAAGGCCTTTTGCAAATCAAGGTATATATATAATATCTACAGCTTTACTCTCATCGTAGAGCTTGAGGATATCGTGGAAGAAGTCTAAGAGGTTTGTTAAACAGGAACGTTTTTTACGAAAGCCGTGTTGAGTATCTTTAAGTATGTTATTTTCCTCTAAGTTATTTACGAATCTGCCACTTATGACCGTTTCTAGCATTGTACATACAACTGAGGTTAAGCTAATTGGACGATAGTTACTGGGTAGGGATTTGCTGCCTTTTTTTAATATCGGTGTTACGTTGGCTAGCTTCCACTGATCAGGCATAGTTCCAGACTGCAAGGATTTATTGAATAGTAATGTCAGTGGTTTGGAGAGCTCATCCTTAGCTTCCTTTAGAACTCTAGGCGAGATTGTATCAGGTCCAGGCGTTTTATTTACCTTGAGTTTATCTAAACAATTCAATACTTCTCTCTCTGTAACGGTGATATTGCTTAGAACATCTGAATTATCAATCTGAATCGGCGATGGTGTAGGGATATCACTGAGGTCTTCTGTTGTAAAAACTGTTGCAAAGAAGGTATTGAGGGCATTACTCATTTGTACTTCGTCTTTGGTGTATTCTCCATTTTCATCGACTAACGGTCCAACAGTTGAAGTAACTACTTTTTTCTTTCTGATATAACTATAGAATTCTTTCGGGTTTGTTTTACTTTGCTTTACATCAATTATTTCTGTCCATTGATAAGAGAGATAAAAATAAATAGAAATATAAAAGGGGAAATCAATTTATATACATGTACAGTAGATATAGATAGACCAAGAACAGCAGGTCCTGTCTGTTAAAGGCACTATCCGTTAAAGGGAGGTCCGGTGAATGGAGGTTCGAGTGTACCTGCAACCAAGATATAATTACAAGAAATAGGAACATAAGAAAATGGGAGTATGCAGAGAGCCAATTGGCCCACACAAAACAAATCCCTTTCACACCCAACCCATCTCATAAACTCTCTCTCTCTCTCTCTCACACACACACACACGCACACCAATTAGAACATAAGAAAACGGGAGTCTGCAGAGAGCCGATTGGCCCACACACGACAGATCCCTTTCACACCCAACCCATCTCGTCCTATCAAATTTTATGTTGAAGCTCTATTATTATTGATCCCACTATAGCACCCGGTAGCCTATTCCCACATATCTACAACTCTTTTACCAAGCAAATAGAGGCAGATCCCTTACACAGCCAATCTCTTTCTCTCTCGCTCTTGTTTGTTTGCACACCGGTACAAATGAGGCAGATCCCTTACACATGCAACCAAGATGAAAATGGGAGTCTGCAGAGAGCCAAGTGGCCCACATAAGCCAGATCCCTTTCACAGCCAACCCATCTCATAAACATTACCTGTTATTTACACTACTTACTATACACCCATGTTATCATATACCTGCAACCAAAACACAATTGTAAGAAATATCACATAAGAAAATGGGAGTCTGCAGAGAGCCAATTGGTCCACACAAGACAGATCCTTTTCACACCCAACCCATCTCATAAAAACTCTCTCTCTCTCTCATTTATCTCTGTCTTCGTTACATTTATGACATCCTAGTCTCTCTCTCTCTCTCACACAAATGAGAACATAAGAAACCCAGAGTCTGCAGAGAGCTGATTGGCCCACACATGTTAGATCCCTTTCACACCCAACCCCTCCCGCACTCTCTCTCTCTCTCATATTTATCGCTATCTTCCTTACGTTTACGACATCCTATTCTCTCTTGCCATACTCTCTCTCTCCTCACAAATGAGAACATAAAAAAATAAGAAAACGGGAGTCTGCAGAGAGCTGATTGACCTACACATGGCAGATTCCTTTCACACCCAACCCATCTCGTTCTATCTAATTTCAAGTTGAAGCTCTATTGTTCTTGATCCCATTATAGCACTCGGTAGCCTATTCCACATATCTACAACTCTGTTACTAAACGAATAGAGGCAGATCCCTTACACAGGCAATCTCTCCCTCTCTCGCTCTTGTTTGTTTGCACAATCTGTTCCTTCTGTAGTTTCTCCATGCCCGATAAGTTAAATTATCTTTTGATATCTGTGACACAGCTTTTGTATCCAACACAATACCCTGCTTGCAAAACCGCTCGAACCCTGGACAACGTTGCTTGCAACTTTAATTATTATTATTATCATTATATTTATTGTTTTGTTATTGTTATTGTTGTTGTTGTTGTAGTATATAATATTTATTAATAATATTATGATGATGTTGTTTCGGTAATATTATTATCATCATTATTGTAAATCAGACATTCCAAATTTTGACAGAGGAAAAATTAATAATAATCATAATAATAATAATAATAATAATAATAATAATAATAATACCAACAACACAATACAGGTCAATTAAGTCGCATTGTAATGCCCTCGAAAAAATCCCGCAACCCCAATACTGTACTACCCGAGTTGACGTCTGGGATAGTGTAAAATAGTTGTTGATGGCGAAGTCTAATAAACCCATCACGTGAATCACCGCGAGACTATCACCTGGTTCTTTCAAGGAGTACTAAGGTTACTATCCTATTGTACGTCCGTGGTAGTACAGTGGGTTAGCACGCGGGTCTGGTTGACCTACCGGTATTATGGTCACTAACCAGGGTTCGAACCCCACACCAGGCATCTCAAAACCTGGGGAGTTTTCAAGAGGGTTAAAATCCCTCCAGGGTTCGAGCCCCGCGCCAGGCATCTCAAAACCTGGAGAGTTTTCAGGAGGGTTAAATAATGAAATACTGGGTGCGAAGGGAATATCAATGTGAGTAATGGAAAATATAAAGAGTACATAATTATCACACATGGGGAATAACGTAAGATGACATAATTAGGAACAATGAACGAGAGGGGACATAAATCCTTTGAAAATTATGACGCGTTTTAACATTCATTCCGTCTCTCACTTGACGATTTTATTTGTTTTTTGGAAGGAAGGCACTCTAGGAATTAACCCCTTCTGTACCGGCGACGTCTTTTTAAGTATAATCCAGCTATATTCAGACGATTTTGGGCAGTTTAAGAAGGATGTGTGGTAGAAAAAAGGGGAAAAGCGAGATAGTTCAAAGCCTGTTAATTGCCGAGTGCCCTATTTACACTGAATAACATCGTCTAATAGTAGCCAGAGTAAAGTGAAAATACGCCCCCGGTATAGAAGGGGTTAATTCCGTACTAACTGTCTCAATCAATCATCTGACTCCCACAATTCCTTCCTAATATGAAATTAAATATCTACTAATAGTCAGGCAAAAATGAAGAAAGGTGTGATTGTATCTTGATAAGATTAACCCCTTCTTTACCGACTACGTTTTCTTAATGTTATTTTCGCTCTATTTAGACAATTTTGTGCAGTTTAAGAAGGATCTGTGATAGTTAAAAGGGTATGTAAGATAGTACGAAGCCTGTTAATTGCTGGAGGCCCATTTTATACTGAATATAATTGTCTAACAGTGTCCAGCATATGATGAAAAGGACATCACCGGTAATGACTGGGTTAATGGGGGTGACATTTTTTTTTTTTTTTTTTTAAGAGACAATGAACGGAGGAAGGAAAAACACAGATAAAACAAAAAGGTCCATGTGCCTAAAGGCATCCTCCATTCATAAAATGTTTGTAACAACTGGATTTAAACATTTGTAGATTGTAAGTTTGTGGAAAGCAATTCGAGGGAAGTGAATTCCAAATAGTAGCAGCTCTGGGGATAAATGAATTCTGATAAGCATAAGTTCTGCATTGTGGAGAAGAAAGTGTAAATGCATGGGCGCTCTCAGCTGCCCTAGTTCTATGGGGAAAGATGTGGAGAGGCGGCACAATTGAAGCAAGTTCCTCGGAACAATTGCTGTGAAAATATCTGTAGAATAATGCAAGGGATGCAACGTTTCTTCGTATGGATAATGTAGGAAGGTCCTGTGTGATTGCAGGGTTATTGATTAATCTAATAGCTTTATTTTGAATTTTGTCCAACTGCCTCAATGCAACCACTCCACTTCCACCCCACAGAGGTGAACAGTAATCCATCTGAGAGCGCACATGACTTTTATATATTACGGCCAACTGCTCGTCAGTGAAGAATTCTCGAGCTCTGTACAGGAGTCCCAGTTTTTTAGAGGCATTCTTAGCAATGCTTCTCACATAATGTGTCCAGCTCAAGTTAGTAGTTAATGTTACACCGAGAATGTCAATACTAGGGGAAGTGGGAATATTTACATCATTAAAAAATATATGGGAGTCCGTGAGATTCTGTCGGTTAGAAAATTGAATGTACTTGGTTTTCTGTGCATTAAAGGAAACTAGATTCTTTTGTCCTCATTCATTAATTCTAGAAAGGTCCTGGTTCAGAGAAATTGCAGTGTTTATTTTTGAATTTATAAGATCGGGTTGGGTGAAAGAATTGGTAAATGTGAAGGAACTGTGGAGTGTTGAGTCATCTGCGTAGGAATGTATTGGATTATGAGTGGTAGATATGAGATCATTGATATGAATGAGGAACAGAGTTGGGGCCAAAACTGATCCCTGGGGAACACCAGCATATATTGAGTGAAATTGAGAATAAAGGCCATCTACCATTACACATATTTTTTCTGTTATGAAGATAAGAAGAAATTAGTGGAACTAATGATGCAAGGCCGTAGTGTGACATCTTCGACAATAAGGATTGATGCCAGACTCTATCAAATGCCTTTGATATATCCAGTGCTATTGTATGTGTTTCACCATGTTGGTCTGTAGCTTGGTTGATTTGATGTGTAAGAAGGCAAAGAATGTCTGCAGTTGATCGACATCGTCTAAAACCATAATTTGCCTATCACTGATTAATTTATTATTCTCAAGATGCTTAATTATGTCATTATTTAATATAATTTCAAAGACTTTTCCAAGAGTGGAAGTTATAGCTATTGGTCTGTAGTTTGATGGATCTGAAGAGGCACCTTTTTTAGGAATTGGATGGATGTTTGCTTCTTTCCAGGGTACTGGGAAGCATGAGGTATGAGTACACAGACGGAAACATTATGCCAATACAGGAGCGAGCACCAAGGAGCAATTCTTAAGTACTATTGGAGGGATTTCATCTGGACCAGGAGCCTTATCTTCTGAGAGATTCTGCAAAATAGTTTTGACATGTCTGGTGTGGATCTTAAGTGAGGGAATTTCTTCCTGGCGAGCGATAGCGAGCCAGCATTATATGAAGAAATCCGGCTTCGCCGGAGAAATTTTTCTATCGAAAAATGTAAAAAATTAGCCTGCTGTCAAACAAAAATAAAAAATACGCCGGCTCGCTACCGCTCACCAGTAAAAAATTGACACCTGGATGTGGATAAACGTCTTAAAACAGTAGGCTGAATGGGGCCAAATGGATACAAGCCAGAGAAAGATAGAAAAGAACAGAACAAAAACAGGTCAGCCCCATTAATGGAATAGGCCACACAGTTATACATATTTGGACTCTCATAGGTCTAATAAGCTGTTTTTCCCCGGATATCAGTACCGGTAATCGTGATTAACCCATTCAGTACCGGTGATATCCTTGTAATGATATTCTGGCAACTAGTAGACGGTTTTATTCAGCTTAGGAAGGATGTCTACACGTTAAATAATTACAGATTATCTCAATGTATCCTTTTAGCTACCATATATCCTTCCATAGCTTCATAAAATCGTCTAAATGCAGCTGAAATAAAAATAAAAAGACGTTGCCAGTACTGTAAGGGTTTACAACTAATAGTATATTTTTGTCTTGCTGAGGGTAAATTACCATATTATTATCTTGGTTACTCAGTTATAAGGTAGAATTTGTAGCGAAATATGTCGTTAATTATGAAAACTTGGCAGTAATACGACACACAGCCATAGTAGTTTCATATTTTTCCGTTAAGTATTGAGAAATCAGCTACTAAGGGATTCAAATTACCATCAGCTGGAAAAAATAGACCATACCAACCTGTCCAGATTATTCTACACGGGTGTCAACGACTATAGTCAGTTGGTTTGGAGCAGACGGAAAATGCAACCCATGAAGGAGCTAATCTATTGATACTTTATTGGAAAATATGAAACGACTATGTCTCTATCTGTAAATAATGCCAAGTGTTCACAATTTACAACATATATCGCTATATATGTTTTGGTAATAGCCAAGTCATTAAGGGGGTCACCTACTTTTTTCTCTTTCTCTCCTTTTCTATCTTTCCCTGGCTTGTATCCATTCGGCCCCCTTCAGCCAACTGTTTTAAGACGTTTATCCCCATCCAGGTGTCGATTTCTTCCTGGCGAGCGATAGCGAGCCAGCATTGTATGCAGAAATCCGGCTTCGCCGGAGAAATATATCTATCGAAAAATGTACAAATTTAGCTTGCTGTCAAAACAAAAATATATACAGTATATGTTGGCTCGCTACCGCTCACCAGGAAAATATTGACACCTGGATGGGGGTAAATTTCTTAAAACAGTAGGCTGAATGGATACAAGCCAAAGAGAAAGAGAAAAAAAGAGAGGTGGGCTCCCTTAAGATGGGGTTTTGGTAATTTGGCGCCAGCTGAAAAAAAATAGACACCAATGGATTGATCGAAGATGAATTTACTTGTCGAAAGTCAGATATAATTCAATTTCAGAAAGTGTACCACCAGAGTTGTCGGAAAAAAGATGCCGGAAAAAATCGCTTGTGTAAACCAGCTTTGAGACTGTACATAAAAGTGTATTTCTACCTTTAACCCTTTATGTATGCCAGGACGTATTATTTCATTCTATTATGGTTAATGGTTGACGATGTTATTCAGTTTAGGAAGATGTTTTAAGAGTAGAGAGACAAGCGAGATAGTATTTACCCTTTGATTCCTAGACATCCTTCCTCGGCAGAATGAATTATGGCTGATGATAGCCAAAATTAAATTTAGAAAGGCATCCTTGAATATCAAAGAGTAAATATGAAAGTTTCCTTGAACTGTTCATGAAAGTCAAGCGGAGTACACGATGTTGAAGATAGCAAGGGCCTTTTATATTAGTGTATAAATATAGGCAAACCCACACATTACATTTGCCTGGTACCGTGTGATCGGTATTTTTTAATGTGGGAGTCAAAGCGAAAGCACGTCAGGCAAAAGGATTATTCCGGAGTGCAAGCAATCAGAAAGATACATCTGGGTTTGCAAAACACGATACACCCAATAATATGCATTTCTGTGCCACACGCTGATTGGTCTGCTTAAGGGGGGTCACCGTTTTTTTTTTTTATCCTTCTCTCTTTTTCTCTCTTTCTCTGACTTGTTATCATTCGGGCCCATTCAGCCAAATGTTTTAAGACGTTTATCCCCATTCAGGTTTCGATTTCTTCCTGGCGAGCGATAGCGAGCCAGCATTGTATAGAGAAATCCGGCTTCGCCGGAGACATTTTTCGATCGAAAAATGTACAAATTTAGCTTGCTGTCAAAACAAAAATATATATATGCTGGCTCGCTACCGCTCGCCAGGAAAATATTGACACCTGGATAGGGGTAAACGTCTTAAAACAGTAGGCTGCATGGGGCCGAATGGCTACAAGCCAGAGAAAGAGAGAAAAGGAGAGAAAAAGCAGGTGACCCCCCTTAATCAAAGCAGTGCCACACGCCCACCCAAGCAGCAGCCACGCATCTGACACCAAGATATAGCACAGCACGGGTAACTTCAGATAAAGATAATTTGTCAGCCATATTTCTTTCCTGATGTAACTTGACAGAAACGTGGATTGCCTCGATACTATTATGGGGATGGTAGTATGACAGCCAGTGGAAATGCGTGACAAGAATGGGGTACCGGAAAACAGCATATGCAGAACACCTGTGCGCTGCCAATTAATTAGCTTGCAGCGCAAACCCCGGTGCCACTTATAAGTTCTCTGGAGGAGCTGATGCAGCAGGTTTAGCTTTTATTCTCAATTATATCCTCCCCATTATTTTCTTATAATATTTCATCAGTCATTGCTGAACTCTTCAAATGCTTCAATATGGCACTTGACGTAAAATATAAATGCAACTCTCCTCTCCCTGATGACCCTGGCTCTCACATTTGCAGTATAACTCAAACCCAGATTGTGAAGGTTTTCAAATAAACTAACAATGCCTTAAAATGTTAGCCTTCTCTCTCAGAAAGACCTCGATGCATACCTTGACCCTGATACAATCAGTAAACTTAATTAAAGCTGCCGGATATGAGTTAGTATTCTCTTCCGAATAAAAAGCAACCTGCACTGTTAAAATCATTCACCCAGATAAAAGCATCCTCACCAGCGACAACCCCAAAAACACAAAACAAAAGAACATAGGAAAATGATATACTCTGACAATGTGAAAAACTCACAAAAAATTTGAGATTAAACGTAACAAACAGGAAACAATTAAAACTAAATTATTTGAAAACTGACTAAACAATTGAATCAGGTCATAGTATTTAGTTCCAGCTTGAGTTGTTGATTTTTTATTTTTCGGGGAAAGGATATTAATTCAACAACTCAACCCGGAGCTAAATACTATGACCTGATTCAATTGTTTCTTTTGGCTATCATTAAATGAATGATGCACTTTAGAAAGGCTGTTCTGATATAGCGTACAACCAATAAGTCACAAGTAATAAACAAATATATACAATTACACGCATTAATACACGAACACAATTATACGTACACGCACAACAATAACAAATAATACACAACGCACAAGTACACACAAACACACGGATTCAAAGTCTCAGAGAAGTACAGACACAAAATATACACACCAACTGGAACATAAACGTACACACACCAACAAACAAACATACACATACTTTTTTAGCAGTTACAAACTTTTGCACTCCAGCTCTCTCACTCCTGGATTAAAACATTCTCAAACTCTCTGCTGTCAGTCCACAACACACACACACACACACACACACATACTTACAGACACACACAACACACACATACATACCTAAACAAAAACACCCACCCATAGCCAAACGGTCACATACACAGGCACACCCACAAGCACAGTCACACAAACACACACGCACACAGTTATAAACACACACACACACACCAGCACTCGCTCCCCCAAACACACATTATATAATGTTCAACCCACATAGGCCTACTGTACGTACACTAACTAAAATCCCACTGTGCTTACTTCCTTTTTAGAATCACACACACACAAGCAACCTTTCACTTACTCTCTCTATTCAATACAATAAACTGTATATAATTCCATACGTATCGGATATATATATATCTGGGAGGCCAGATGCAGTAGGTATTAAAGTATGGATTTATAATGGTATGATAGATAAATAGCGGACAAAATATAGAGCGCCATGTTCTCTACGATTACCAAGGCTAAATATCTCTGTGTGTGTATTGAATATAGTGAGTGAGTGAGTTAGTTAGTTAGTTAACATAGGCGTTCAGAGGCTATTAACTCTATTGGATCATTAAGCCAGCACACTGTAAGTCAAGAATAACGTCAGGACTGGAGCCTTTTTTTCTCGAAAACTTCAGTCCCTTGAGGTTAAATGTTGTTTGTATGTGTGTGTGCGTGCGTGGGTGATTCTAACAAGCAACCCCCCCCCCCCCTGTTTCTCTGAGAATTGTATTTAAGCCTGCATTCATTCGTCTCGCTCGCTCAGGTTCAAGGACCGAATACCTGACTCTTTGCAATCCTCGGTGGTATACCAATATGTGCGGCAGCTGTAATGCGACCTATATTGACCAATCAAAGCGCCATCTATCAACCATAATTGTTGAGGTAAAGGGTAGGTCGTATAACTGTCTTATTCAGTTATTAGGTACAGTACCATTCTGAAGCGACTGACCATTTTATTGATTCAGAACACTTCACCATTCTATACACATCCATTGATTCAGAACACTTCACCATTCTATACACATCCATTGATTCAGAACACTTCACCATTCTATACACATCCATTGATTCAGAACACTTCACCATTCTATACACATCCATTGATTCAGAACACTTCACCATTCTATACACATCCATTGATTCAGAACACTTCACCATTCTATACACATCCATTGATTCAGAACACTTCACCATTCTATTGTTACGGCTGGATCGGCAATACATATTCGGGATTCTTGATCGTAGGACAGAAATGGCTTATGTGACAACGACACGCTCGATTCCAGTCCCAAATACTATATGCTCCAGACAACAAAAGCACCAACGCCCTACAGAGTTATCGTCTATGGTAACGAGGTACCTTAACTCGGCGAAAGTGTACAACAGGGGTAGGCTATGAAGCTAAACTCCCTCAGACATTTATAGGTTACGTTATTACTAAAGAAATGCAATACTCAAGAAACTACGTTAATATTAAGCCTCTAATAATGTAGGATAGAAGCAGGCTAAAGGTATGACAGTGAAATGCTAAATGACAAATGTACACGCCTACTTGAAAGCGCGTGCACTAGAATAACTGTCCCCTACTAACATGCACTAGCATGTAGCATACAAGATGTTCATGATCCAGTAGATACCTAATAATACACATGGAAGGAACATAAATAGTAGTCACTTATTATAAGAATGAATCTATACTTGGAATAACTAAAAGGTTGCAGGCAACAGTACTGCGCCGGTAGCCTACTACCGCATAGGCTACTTCGCTTCTCTCACTCTGTCTCCCCTCTGAGTCCGTATGCGCCCTACGCAACAGAACTCCGGACACAGCAGCAAAACGACAGTGCAGTTAATTGATACATGAAAGTATTAATAGTGTTGTCTTGTGTGTGAGTAATGTGTATTGTAAAGTGTTACATACATAAACTTAAAGAGAGCTGCAATGCATAGTAAAATAAAGATATAACCCACTCATCATCCCCATGTGTTCTAGCTAGCAGGCCAAGTCACAGGAACAACGAGTCCCAGCACCGAAAGCGAGAACCCAGGAAAAGACTGCAGAGAACACAAGGACAGATAAATTACGTTACTCTACTATACCGGCACTACGAGCGAGCTGTAGTCTCTGGTACTACACTCGCTCCTGGCTCGGTAGGCAAATCAAGGCTAAGTCCTCGCCCCTCTACAGACAACTCCTGGGCATGGTCGGGCTCTTACACATGGCACTAGTCTAGTCACAAATTGGATGATGAGCTGGGCATATAACTTGTGAACATGTAGAACGTTCACCAACTATCCTCATCAAGAAGATCGCTGTTCACATTAACCCCTTAAATCTAATACATGTAAATATATGCTTGTCCTAAGAGTAATACGAGAGGTGAGTGCTGAAACTCCTTTAGGACCTCAAGGGAAGGTTATGCATTTAAATAGAGAGAAGAATGAAATGAGAGTAATGTCGTCAGAGAGAAAGAGTGCAACCGTGAGAAGTTGGGAGAGAGGGCAAGGGATGTTAGAATCTCAAAGGTTCTAGGCAACCTGATCATGGAACACACAGCGAGCCTCCAGGCAATGTGCAGTACGACAACATGGGCAGCCCAGGCAGCATAGGCAGGCGGCAATGGACTACCAACCCTGTCGCGCCTAGCTATAAGCGCAAGGCTGCCAACCAGTCCATACGTCTGGCAACCACCCCCCCGGCAGCGTGGCGCATTGCTACCCTCTCGCTCTGAAGCCTAACTCACTCTCTCTCTCTGAACTCCCATTGTCTTATCTATCAACTTCTCTATTGATACTACATATTAAATGGAAGGTCTCGACATGGCTTAAAACAAAACCCACCACTGGTTAGCACATGACGAGACCTTTGCAGAGATACAAAGAACATAGTTATACGTTGTCACACTCAATATAGGCAGCCAGCACGGTACAGTGGTACGGGCGGTACAGTGGAGTACCAAGGAGTACAATCAGGTTGCGTTGCCACGCACTGGGTGCGTCACAGCCCCCCCAAGATTTTAGATAATCGACCTTAGAAGCATTATCAAAATCTGACAGGCAACCAACCGACCTGCTAACCTTAGCTGCCACTAATTGCAAAAGGTGCACAACAACTGAAGTGTGAATTATACATAAAACACAATATCGCATGCATCATGCTACAACAATAAAGACTTACAAAACTAAAAAAAAAATTTCTCGTTTATTTTATTGTTTTATAATCTTTTTGGACGGCGTTATGATAGCCTAATTTTACTGCTGCTCAACCCACACACCGTGCACGACTATCCTGGATCATCAACCCTTGATAGACAATCTGCTATCACGTTCTCACTCCCGGCAATATGCTGAATGTTGAGATTATACTCTTGGAGCATTAGGGACCACCTGGTCAACCGCATATTCCGATTGTGAAACTGATTTAGGAATTTCAAGGGATGATGGTCCGTATAAATCGTCACTACCGGGCCGTAGGCTGGAACATAAACTTCGAAATGTTTGAGCGACAAAACGATAGCAAGAAGCTCCTTCTCTATAGTCGAGTAATTCCTTTGTGCCGAATTAAACTTGCGAGAAAAGAAGCTCACTGGGGTTCCAAGCCCTCGGAATCAGTCTGCAGTAACACTGCCCCGGCACCCACACCGCTGGCATCAGTCGCCAGCTGAAAACTCCTGGAGAAGTCTGGGGCTCTCAAAATCGGATGTGTACACAGCAGGTGCTTGACTAGGTCGAAAGCCCTCTGACACTCCGCAGCCCAACAGAACTTCACTGACTTCGACAGTAGATCAGTTAACGGTGCTAAGACAGTAGAGTATCCCCGGATGAAGCGCCTATAATAGCCTATCATACCTAGGAACCGCATGACCTGGCGCTTAGTGGTGGGCCTGGGAAACATATTGATAGCCTGTATCTTGCTCAGGGGGGGGCACACCCGGCCTAACCCGACCACGAAGCCAAGATACTGCACAGTAGCCTTTACAAACTCGCACTTCCTCAGGTTCACCACCAGCCCAGCATCGTGCAACTTCCCAAACAGGGTCTCTAAGTGCCTTAGGTGATTTTCAAAATAGTCATCATACACTATCACGTCATCAAGGTAGACCGTGCAGTTAGGGATTTCGTCACAAATATCGTTCATCAGGTTCTGAAACGTGGCAGGTGCGTTCTTAAGCCCATAAGGCATTACGTTACATTGGTAGGTCTTGCCATCTACCACAAAACCACAAACTTGCTTAGCTCGGTCCGACAGGGGTACTTGCCAGTAGCCTTTTACAAGATCAATTTTAGTAAGGTACTTTGCATTCCCTATCTTGTCCACGCTGTCGTCAACTCGAGGCAAAGGGTAAGGGTTGGTAGTGGTCAAGCCATTTAGCCTACGAAAATCTATGCAGAACCGCACCTTGCCGTCAGGTTTTGGCTGCAACGTGACGGGTGATGTCCACTTCACATAACCTTCAGTGATCATCCCTCTCTCAACCATGTACTTTAACTCCTCCCGTAAAGCTGGCAACTTTACCGGGGGCACACGGTAGGGCACTGACTTGAAGGGCACATTATCACCGACGTCCACGTCGTGCGTTACCTGAGTAGTGAGACCTGGGTGTTCGGCGAAAACAGAGGGGTATGACCTGAACAGGCCTAGGACAGCAGCACCCTGGTGCTCAGGCAGGTGACTTACAGCTTGCCTAGCCTCTTGTTCAGTATTCCCCGCCCACTGTTCCGCGGAAATGACACAGTCCCAGCTATCCTCCTCAGCAGCATGACTGTCCCCACCTCCTTCTCCACCCTGGCCGCTGCAGGCCAGCACAGGGACAGTGAGAGGCTCTGAGGGGCGTCTCACATACTCTTTCATGAGGTTAACATGACATAACTGATGTTTTTTTCTACGGTCAGGTGTTGCAACGAGATAATCAAGGTCGGACAGTTTCTTAGCCACCACATACGGCCCAATAAACTTGGCAGAAAGGGGGTGTCCAGGCAAAGGTAAAAGCAACATTACCTCCTGACCCACCGAAAACTCCCGAAGCTTCACCTTGGCGTCATACTGGTGCTTCATGACCGCCTGTGCATTAACCAAGTTATTACCTGCCGCTGCCATGCAACCTATAAGTCTCTCCCGGCTCTCAAGGATATATTTAAGTACAGACCCCGGCTTCTCTTCGCCCTCCCAGATCTCTTTCACCATACTTAAAGGTCCTCTCACATTATGGCCAAAGACTAGTTGATTTGGACTGAACCCCAGGCTCTCTCCTGGGACTTCACGTGCAGCGAACAGAACATACGGCAGACCCAAATCCCAATCAGTGTCATGTTCTGCACAGTAACAGCGTAGCATACTCTTCAGGGTCGAGTGCCACCGCTCCAAGACTCCCTGACTCTCGGGATGGTAGGCTGACGACACTACAGAACATATACCGTGCAACTGAAGGGTTTGCTTGAACAATTTGGATGTAAAATTGCTCCCCTGGTCTGACTGCACCTCACGTGGAAATCCATAACGGGAACAGAACAATAATAAGTTTTTAACAACTGCCTTTGCCGAGCCGTTTCTCATGGGGTATGCGTCCGGGTATCTCGTAGCCACATCCATGATTGTCAACAGGAATTTATTGCCACTACTAGTAGGCGGGAAAGGGCCAACCAAATCTACTACAACTTTGCTGAACGGAGGCCCGGTGACAGGTATGGGAAACAAAGGTGCCTTCGGGATGGTCTGGTTAGGCTTCCCCGTTGTCTGGCAGGTCGCACACCCAGCCACCCATGCACAGACATCAGCCTTGACCCCAGGCCACCAGAAAAACCTGCCCAATGCCGCCAATGTTTTTGTTACCCCCAAATGACCCGCCACCGGCACATCATGCGCCAGACACAATAAGGACTCTCTATACTTATTTGGAACAACCACCTGGTCTACTACCCTCGCACCGCCCTCCCACTTCGATTTGGGGTCTAGAAATCTGCGGTACAATATCCTGTTGAGCCTAAAGAAATCTCCCGGCTTCGCATCCCCATCTTCCTCCAACTCTATGGCACCATTGCTATAACGAGCTAGGCTAGCGTCTTGCAGCTGCTGCTCACTAATGTCCCTGGGCGTCAATGCATCAAGATGGTTTTGTAATAAGACATTACCCCGGCTAGTAGGCTCTACTGCCTTAGTGGCTCTCGCTACAGCTCTTGCCTCACGCGAAGTCTTACCCAACTCTGCCTTGTTACACACCATATCTGGGCCAGAGTCAACTCCCGTGTTTATTATAGGTCCAAGTACCGAATCACCGAGAAGTGCAGCAGAATCAATGTCCCTTTTCCTGCCCTTAGCAACCTTCTCCTGATCCTTCCTCCACTGTCCCCGAGGTTGAGTGCTAGGCTGTGCAGGAGCCGCAGAGCGAGATCGGGTTACCACACAGGCCATCTCATCCTGTTGGCACCTCCCAACCCATTCCCGATTCTCACCATCCACGTCGGCCGCCCTCTCGGCAACGACTAAGGGTGGAGTCCCGGAAGTGGGCACCGCAAAGTCGTTGCCGAGAAGAAGGTCGACGCCCTCAACTGGCAAACACTCGACGATCCCTACATCCAGCTCCCTGCACACCTCTCCCACTCTCAACTCCAACCTCACAAGTGGGTATGACCTCGTAGCATTTATACCCTGCACCACAACAACTCTGGCCGCATTTATCGGTTTCCCTGTGAAGTTCCTCAACAAAGTTTGCGAAGCCCCCGTATCCCTCAGCAAGTCAACCCTCCGTAGTTCACTCCCCCAGCTCACAAACCCGTGTCCCCGATGGTTACAGAAAGTGTCCCGGACAGGTGTCGAGCCTTCCGTACGCTTCTTTACCGCGTGTGCCTCAGCTGCTGACAACCTACCCCGGGCAGTTGCTGCAGCCTTCAGAGACACACCGATACTGTGAACCAATGACACCGGCTTAGCGGGAGTGTTACTAGGGCACTCACGTGAATAATGGCCTAGCTTCTGACATTTGTAACATTTCACATCCCCAATGGGCTTCTTCCCTTGTGCGGGCGAAGAAGGGGCCTGACCTTTAGTAAACGGGAGAGGCTTGTGTTTGTAGGTGTTATTAGGTGCAATGCATTTAGTGTGGTTATGTGTGTCATAGGATTTGTTATTATCAAAAACTCTGGTGGGTGGGGTATAGCGCCCCTTCTGCCCTGACTCAGCCCTCTGAGCGGCACCGCAACCACGAATCAATGATAATCTGAGGTCTGCCATCTTGGCAGCCTCCTCTACTGTCTTGGGACATTTTTCCTTAATGTTCAGCGTTAGATCGGTTCCAGTACATTGGTAAAACTGTTCCAGATAGAAAAGTTGCTTAATTTCCTCAGCCGACTCTGCGTGCTCGGACCGAAACCAGCTATTACCTGCATCTGTTAAGTCCCGTGCGTGCTCCATAAAACTGACGTCGCTCTTCTTATTCACGCCACGGAACTTCAATCTATAAGTTTCGGGTTGCAGTTCGTAGGCCCGGAGCACAGCCTCCTTCACCAGTCCATACACTACACTCTCGTCCAGTGACAGTGCATCGTAGGCTTTCAACCCCTTACCCACTAGACGTGATGAAACTAATGCTGCCCATTTAACCTCCGGCCAGTCATACTCACGACACTTCTTTTCGAAACGAGCAAAAAACTCAGTCACTGCTGTCTCATCAAATGCGGGTACTAACTTAATTAAATGCGAAAGTGAGTCTGTAACCCAGTGCCCACCACCGAGATGACGCCCCGTGGTCTCTACTCTAGACTTCTCGACATCCATTTCAGCCTGGTACCTGGTTGCATCCTGATTGGCTTGGATTCTAGCAACCTCTATGCGTTCTATACTAGCCTGTTGTATCAGAGTCTCCTGCAGCTTAAACTTAGCTAGTTCTAGCTGAAATAACATCTCAGGAGACAGGCCTGGGGGGGGAGAGCACAAAATGGGGGATCCACACCGAGACGTGTTTACGGGTAAGCCAGCTTGCCATTGAGAACCCTCCTGCTGCATCGTGCTAAGCCTCGCTGGCTGAGGGCCCAGCTCAGGGGTAGAGTGGAATGGAGGCTTGGAGGGAACCCCCCAAGACCCCACTCCACCCACCGCCCCATCGCCATCACCCAACAAACATGCCACCAAATTCTTCTTGGGCCAACTGTCAGGACAGTCCCGCCCCAAAACCGTGGCTAAACAGCGAAGACCGTAACAATCAATAGCCTGCAGGCGCTGTTCGGTCAAAGGTGTCTGCAAAAATGCCCGGGCATCCCTCTCTCCACTTATAACACTCCCCTCCCTAAACATCTGTTGTACTTGCTGGTTACTAGGCTGTACCGTGTTATCCTCCCCCGTAAATGATGAGTCATTAGACATAGTGCTGGTTATACAATTGCTGTTCATAAAAAAAAAGAAGTGCTTATTACTAATTGCAGTCTCGACTCACAAAATGTTAAAGATGCTTGAATGACTCTACTCTAGACACCCCCAACGAAACAATCTGCAAGTCCACCAATACAATAATGACACAATAAAAATTCCTCCAATATGCAAGAAAATTCTAGCCAGCTCTACTAGGTAGCATAGAATAGTTCTCCAAAAAACATGTGATAGGATACTACTGAATCTTGTGCAAGGTCGCCATTTTTGTTACGGCTGGATCGGCAATACATATTCGGGATTCTTGATCGTAGGACAGAAATGGCTTATGTGACAACGACACGCTCGATTCCAGTCCCAAATACTATATGCTCCAGACAACAAAAGCACCAACGCCCTACAGAGTTATCGTCTATGGTAACGAGGTACCTTAACTCGGCGAAAGTGTACAACAGGGGTAGGCTATGAGGCTAAACTCCCTCAGACATTTATAGGTTACGTTATTACTAAAGAAATGCAATACTCAAGAAACTACGTTAATATTAAGCCTCTAATAATGTAGAATAGAAGCAGGCTAAAGGTATGACAGTGAAATGCTAAATGACAAATGTACACGCCTACTTGAAAGCGCGTGCACTAGAATAACTGTCCCCTACTAACATGCACTAGCATGTAGCATACAAGATGTTCATGATCCAGTAGATACCTAATAATACACATGGAAGGAACATAAACAGTAGTCACTTATTGTAATAATGAATCTATACTTGGAATAACTAAAAGGTTGCAGGCAACAGTACTGCGCCGGTAGCCTACTACCGCATAGGCTACTTCGCTTCTCTCACTCTGTCTCCCCTCTGAGTCCGTATGCGCCCTACGCAATAGAACTCCGGAAACAGCAGCAAAACGACAGTGCAGTTAATTGATACATGAAAGTATTAATAGTGCTGTAAAGTGTTACATACATAAACTTAAAGAGAGCTGCAATGCATAGTAAAATAAAGATATCACCCACTCATCATCCCCATGCGTTCTAGCTAGCAGGCCAAGTCACAGGAACAACGAGTCCCAGCACCGAAAGCGAGAACCCAGGAAAAGACTGTAGAGAACACAAGGACAGATAAATTACGTTACTCTACTATACCGGCACTACGAGCGAGCTGTAGTCTCTGGTACTGCACTCGCTCCTGGCTCGGTAGGCAAATCAAGGCTAAGTCCTCGCCCCTCTACAGACAACTCCTGGGCATGGTCGGGCTCTTACACATGGCACTAGTCTAGTCACAAATTGGATGATGAGCTGGGCATATAACTCGTGAACATGTAGAACGTTCACCAACTATCCTCATCAAGAAGATCGCTGTTCACATTAACCCCTTAAATCTAATACATGTAAATATATGCTTGTCCTAAGAGTAATACGAGAGGTGAGTGCTGAAACTCCTTTAGGACCTCAAGGGAAGGGTATGCATTTAAATAGAGAGAAGAATGAAATGAGAGTAATGTCGTCAGAGAGAAAGAGTGCAACCGTGAGAAATTGGGAGAGAGGGCAAGGGATGTTAGAATCTCAAAGGTTCTAGGCAACCTGGTCATAGAGCACACAGCGAGCCTCCAGGCAATGTGCTGTACGACAACATGGGCAGCCCAGGCAGCATAGGCAGGCGGCAATGTACTACCAACCCTGTCGCACCTAGCTATAAGCGCAGGGCTGCCAACCGGTCCATACGTCTGGCAACCACCCCCCCCCCGGCAGCGTGGCGCACCGCTACCCTCTCGCTCTGAAGTCCAACTCACTCTCTCTCTCTGAATTCCCATTGTCTTATCTATCAACTTCTCTATTGATACTACATATTAAATGGAAGGTCTCGACATGGCTTAAAACAAAACCCACCACTGGTTAGCAAATGACGAGACCTTTGCAGAGATACAAAGAACATAGTTATACGTTGTCACACTCAATATAAGCAGCCAGCACGGTACAGCGCGGTACCGTGGCGGTACAGTGGAGTACCAAGGAGTACAATCAGGTTACGTTGCCACGCACTGGGTGCGTCACAGTATGTACTGTATGTATGTATGTATGTACTGTATGTATGTATGTATGTACTGTATGTATGTATATATGTATGTATGTATGTACTGTATGTATGTATGTATGTACTGTATGTATGTATGTATGTACTGTATGTATGTATGTATATGTATGTATGTACTGTATGTATGTATGTATGTACTGTATGTATGTATGTACTGTATGTATGTACTGTATGTATGTATGTATGTATGTACTGTATGTATGTACTGTATGTATGTATGTATGTACTGTATGTATGTATGTACTGTATGTATGTATGTATGTATACTGTATGTACTGTATGTATGTACTGTATGTATGTATGTATGTACTGTATGTATGTATGTATGTTCTGTATGTATTGTATGTATGTATGTATGTACTGTATGTATGTATGTATGTATGTATGTATGTATGTACTGTATGTATGTATGTATGTACTGTATGTATGTACTGTATGTATGTATGTATGTATGTACTGTATGTATGTATGTATGTACTGTATGTATGTATGTATGTACTGTATGTATGTATGTATGTATGTACTGTATGTACTGTATGTATGTATGTATGTATGTACTGTATGTATGTATGTATGTATGTACTGTATGTATGTATGTATGTATGTACTGTATGTATGTATGTATGTATGTATGTATGTACTGTATGTATGTATGTATGTATGTACTGTATGTATGTATGTATGTACTGTATGTATGTATGTATGTACTGTATGTATGTATGCACTGTATGTATGTATGTACTGTATGTATGTATGTATGTATGTACTGTATGTATGTATGTATGTATGTACTGTATGTATGTATGTATGTACTGTATGTATGTACGTATGTATGTATGTACTGTATGTATGTACTGTATGTATGTATGTATGTACTGTATGTATGTATGTACTGTATGTATGTATGTATGTATGTATGTATGTATGTACTGTATGTATGTATGTATGTATGTACTGTATGTATGTATGTACTGTATGTATGTATGTACTGTATGTATGTATGTACTGTATGTACCGTATGTATGTATGTACTGTATGTATGTATGTATGTATGTATGTACTGTATGTATGTACGTATGTATGTATGTACTGTATGTATGTATGTATGTACTGTATGTATGTATGTATGTATGTACTGTATGTATGTATGTATGTACTGTATGTATGTATGTACTGTATGTATGTATGTATGTATGTATGTATGTATGTACTGTATGTATGTATGTATGTACTGTATGTATGTATGTACTGTATGTATGTACTGTATGTACTGTATGTATGTATGTACTGTATGTATGTATGTATGTATGTATGTACTGTATGTATGTATGTATGTATGTATGTACTGTATGTATGTATCTATGTATGTATGTACTGTATGTATGTATGTATGTATGTATGTACTGTATGTATGTATCTATGTATGTATGTACTGTATGTATGTATGTATGTATGTATGTACTGTATGTATGTATGTATGTACTGTATGTACTGTATGTATGTATGTATGTATGTAGTACAAAGGAAATCAAGCAACAACAGGTCTAGTGACCCTTCTAGGCTGCTTGTCCTCCAAAACACTGAGGATCAAGTGTCCAAACAGTGGTTTAGAGTGGGTAAGGGGACATTGGAAAGGGAACTACTGCCCTAGAACTAAATGTCCGTGGCAGGATTAGGAAGTTAGTAGGGGACAGATGGGTTAGTAACTGAGGGGGGTATACAATAAAGTTATTCATTTACAAACGCAGTCAGTCGCGGGTTTGATGCGAGATATTTGTCTAAGCGGAGTTTAAATGAATCAACGGTGCTGCAGTCTATAACGTCTCGGGGAAGCCCATTCCACAAGTTGACAACTCGATTGAAGAAGAAATTCTTAGATTCGTGTGAGTTAAAAGATTTACCAATAATTTTGCAACCATTTCCCCGCGTGTAATTAGATTGGTCGATAGTGAAGTACTTACTACAGTTCATATTGTCGATGCCTTTGATGATTTTAAACACTTGAATTAAGTCGCCTCTTAATCTGCGCTGGGTTAAAGGAAATAGATTTAATTCTCTAAGACGCTCTTCGTATGGTTTGTTCTTTAGGCTAGGTATCATTTTGGTAATTCTACGTTGAACTCGTTCTAGCTTGTTTATATCTTTTTGGTAATAAGGGCACCAGGATTGAACGCAGTATTCCAGAAGAGGGCGGACTAAGGAATTGTAAAGGGTTAGGATAACATCTTTGGATTTATGCTCAAATGACCTGCCTATAAAGCCAATTATTTTGTTTGCCTTCTTAACAACTTCTGAACATTGTTGACTCGGTTTTAGGTTACTCGATATTGTTACTCCCAGATCGGTTTCTTTGTTTACATTCTTAAGCTGAGTGCCATTCATCGAATAGTTTGCTTTCTCATTTAGGTATCCGATATGTAGTACTTTACATTTATCCGCATTGAAACTCATTTGCCAAATTTGGGCCCAACATGACAATTTATCTAGATTGTGTTGCATATCGTCAACTTGTTCTTTTGAGAGTACGCTATTTGCAATTTTTGTATCGTCAGCAAATTTCGAGACTGTACAGGTGAGACCCTCATCTATGTCGTTGATGTAAATTAGAAAGAGAATTGGTCCTAGTACCGATCCCTGGGGTACCCCACTACTTACATTGGTCCATTTAGATGCCTTACCGTTTATGACTACTCTTTGCTTTCTGTCGCTGAGCCAATTTTCTATCCATTTCAACACACCGTCTTGTATTCCATGCGCTTTTAGTTTTAGCAGTAATCGTTTGTGGGGAACTTTGTCAAAGGCCTTTTGAAAATCAAGGTATATAATATCTACAGCTTTACTCTCATCGTAGAGGTTGAAGATATCGTGGAAGAAGTCTAAGAGGTTTGTTAAACAGGAACGTTTTTTACGAAAGCCGTGTTGAGTATCTTTAAGTAAGTTATTTGCCTCTAAGTGATTTGCGAGTCTGTCTCTTATGACCGTTTCTAGCATTTTACATACAATTGAGGTTAAGCTAATTGGACGATAGTTACTGGGTAGGGATTTGCTGCCTTTTTTGAATATCGGTGTTACGTTGGCTAGCTTCCACTGATCAGGCATAGTCCCAGACTGCAAGGATTCATTGAATAGCCATGTCAGTGGTTTGGAGAGCTCATCCTTAGCTTCCTTTAGAACTCTAGGTGAGATTGTATCAGGTCCAGGCGTTTTATTTACCTTGAGTTTATCTAAACAATTCAATACTTCTCTCTCTGTAACGGTGATATTGCTTAGAACATCTGAATTATCAATCTGAATCGGCGATGGTGTAGGGATATCACTGAGGTCTTCGGTTGTAAAAACTGATGCAAAGAAGGTATTGAGGGCATTACTCATTTGTACTTCGTCTTTGGTGTATTCTCCATTTTCATCGACTAACGGTCCAACAGTTGAAGTAACTACTTTTTTCTTTCTGATATAACTATAGAATTCTTTCGGGTTTGTTTTACTTTGATTCGCAACATGTAACTCCAGGGTCTTTTTACTTTGCTTAATTAACTTTTTGGCTTTGCGTCGTAGCTCTACAAATTTCACCCGTTCTTCGTCATTTTGTGAGGATTTTAATCTATCATTAGCAATTTTTTTAGCAAGCAGACAGTCTGAAATATCTTTATTCCACCATTTGGGCTTATCATTTTGGCCTGGACGCCGTATTTTCGATGGTATGCAGTCTTGCACTGTAAGTGGTTGTGAAACACTCCCAAGATGTATTTATGTCGTTATTGTTAGTCAGAAAGCTCCAGTCAGTTTCTTTAAGTTTTGATTTAAGTTTATGAAAATTTGCTTTCTTGAAATTAGGGACTTTCTCAATGCTGCTATTTGATTTGTTACTAGTAAACTTTAAAGTGAAAGTTATCGTACGATGGTCGCTGTTACTGAATTCATCACCAACATTCAAATTCTCTATTAATTCTTCTTTTGTTGCGAGTACAAGGTCAAGCACATTATTACCACGGGTCGGAGATTGTACAAATTGAAAAAGTGAACTCTCTTGCAAGTTAGCATAGAGGTCGTGTCCAGAGTGTGAAGTAAGAATATCGCCCCATTTAGTCACGGGTAAGTTGAAATCGCCAAGAATTACGGTATCTTGTATGTTAGTTATTTCTGCAATTTGTTCATAAATTTCACTGTCAGTTTGCACTGATTGAGATGGGGGTCTGTATAATAAAGCTAGTGTTATTTTAGTTCCTCGTTTATTATTTAATAGTACGTAAGATATGTCTATATTCGCAATTTGAGGTTTTGACATTAAGACGGGATTAAGACTTTCCTTTATAAAAAACAGAACTCCTCCCCCATTTCTATTGATCCGACTTTTCTCAAACATTGTATAACCAGGAAGCGTATATTCGGCTAAAAAGTCTCTGTCTTCCGTATTTAACCAAGATTCTGTAATGCCGATTATATCATAATGTTCTGTAAACACGATTTCCTCTAGATCTGAAAATTTATTGCGTATGCTACGAGCATTTACATAAAACACCTTAAGAGTATTAGAGTTGGATGTTACTGATTGTGCATTGTCTGAATTTTCAGTTCGTATTTGACTTACACTACCCTGTCTTGGGTCTGGTTGACCCCGTTTTTTGAACGGAAATCCTTGACTGCATCGTTCAGCAGACGACCAAGACGTGCAGCTCCTACTTCATTGAGATGTACACCATCTCCTGAAAACAAAGATTTATCATAGTAAAAATTATCCCACGTGTCGACAAAGCCGATGTTCTCCTCCCTGCAGAGTTTGGCTAGTCGACGATTTGTACTGGTAGCTATGTTGTAGAATCGGTTTTCTACATCAATCCGGGGAACAATTCCTGAAATTAAGATTCTATTAGATTTTTCCTTGAAGGACCTGATCAGCCGCCGGTACTTGCAAAGTAGTTCCTCTGACCGCGTCCGTTGGACATCGTTAGATCCAACGTGGATGATGTACGTAGTGCTTGCGGGGGCGAGCCTGGAAACCTCTTCCAGAGCCGCAACAATGTCGTCCACGCCGCCACCTGGGATACAGAATCGCTTTCTGGTCCTGGGTGCCCTGGCGCAGAACTCGGTTAGTTGGCCACGGACCATGGAGTCGCCCACAAGCCGAACTTCTTCCGTTTCCTCTTCCTCGTCAATAGCCAGAATTTTGAAACAGTTTTGGCATGTTGTCGGGATGACCTTCCTGGTACTGGTACTGGGATGGACATTGTTTCTCACTAACTGAAAGTTGTCCTGGGGGGGAGTGAGAGTAGAGTCATTATTATTATCTGCAACATCTAAGGTACGGTAGCTGCTGGTGTGGGTACCGGTACTGTATGCACTGGAATGGCGGTTGACATAGTAGTGGTTTCTTGGGCCGAGGGCACTCCTACGTTGAGTGTGGCAAATTCTTGAAGGGATTCAAGCTTCGTAGTCAGGGCATCGATCTTGCGGTGAGCTGCATTCAATTCATCCGCAATCTTCTCTCGGAGCTGGCAAAATCTACAAATTTGGACATCAGTATCAACAAACATGGTAGGGCCAAATTTACCGGAACAACTCGTGCAGGTTCGTTGCGGCGCCATGACGATATAATCACAATATGCCTGAAAATCACACAAATTTATGTTAGCAAAATGGTACAATTAAAGCCTGAAAATCACAAAAAATGTATGTTAGCAATGTAATACAATTACTTCCTGAAAATCACAAAAAAATTTGTTAGCAATATGATAAAATTAATATGCCTGTAAATCACAAAAAATATGTTAGCAATAGAACACAATTTATGCCTGAAAAAAAAAATAATTATGTTAGCAGTATGACACAGTTAAAGCCTGAAAATCACAAATGGACTAGAAATTTGTTACAAAATTTACTGGGAAAAAAAAGTGGGAGAGGGTTAATGTAGCCTAGTGAAAAAACTGGAAAACAGTATACAGTACAGTAACAAAAAATATTTGTTAGCAATATGGTACAATTAATGCCTGTAAATCACAAAAATAATATTATGGCTGTAAATCACAAAAAATATGTTAGCAATAGAACACAATTTATGCCTGAAAAAAAAAAAAATATGTTAGCAGTATGACACAGTTAAAGCCTGAAAATTGTAAATGGACTAGTAATTTGTTACAAAATTTACTGGGAGAAAAAAAGGGGAGAGGGTTAATTTAGCCAAGTGAGAACACTGGAAAGCAGTATACAGTACAGTAACAAAAAATATTGGTTAGCAATATGGTACAATTAATGCCTGTAAATCACAAAAAGAATATGTTGATCACAAAAAGAATATGTTAGCAATAGAACACAATTTTATGCCTGAAAATAAACATAAAATTATGTTAGCAGTATGACACAGTTAGGCTAAAGCCAGTATATTAGTTTATACAGTGGTCGACACAATAATAATAATAATGGAGTTAGTAATATCCCTGGCAAGAGTGTGAGAGGCCTATTATGGTGACAAGTATCTGAAATGCGATTAATAAATAGGCTATCAAAAAGTATTACAGTAACTAAATTATTCTAACCCAATATTAAAACTATCTTGACAAATGTTAGTGTGCGATTTATATAGATAACCAAGATAAAAAAGTTCAACCAAGTACAGTATTGGCTAGACTTTGATATATAAAATACAAGAAGAGGGTTTGTTTATGCGTACACAGGTGGCGCTGGTATCGGCGGCGTCTCTACTAACCTGACAAATAGAATTTTGAAAAACAAACGTTTATCAGTCAAAACTACAGTACAATGTCATGCAAGATAACTACTGGGTGGTTTGCTAAGCACTTAACTACAGTGAGGGCTAAAATATCTACAATAAGTGCTAGAACTTTATAATATGAAACAAGCAAATAGTTTGTTTACTTTAGAGCGTCGGTCGTCACTAACCGGTACAAATGTAAACAAAAGCAGTCTCGATAAACAAACGTTTATCAGTCAAAAACACAGCAAAATTACATGCAAAGCAACTACAGGGCAGTTAAGCTAGAGCTTAGCTACAGCTCATGCAAACAAATAAGGGGATGAGTAATGGAGTACTCAAGTTATGGTCAGATTTCGAGCAGCGAGAGCGAAGTGCTGTTGGCGGGTTGGCGCTGTACAGTACAGTACTGTATGTATGTACTGTATGTATGTATGTATGTACTGTATGTATGTATGTATGTATGTACTGTATGTGTGTACTGTCTGTATGTATGTATGTATGTACTGTATGTATGTATGTATGTATGTATGTATGTACTGTATGTACTGTATGTATGTATGTACTGTATGTATGTATGTATGTATGTACTGTATGTATGTATGTACTGTATGTATGTACTGTATGTATGTACTGTATGTATGTACTGTATGTATGTATGTACTGTATGTATGTATTGTATGTATGTATTTACTGTATGTATGTATGTATGTACTGTATGTATGTATGTATGTATGTACTGTATGTATGTATGTATGTATGTACTGTATGTATGTATGTACTGTATGTATGTACTGTACGTATGTATGTATGTATGTACTGTATGTATGTACTGTATGTATGTATGTATGTACTGTATGTACGTATGTATGTACGTATGTATGTACTGTATGTATGTATGTATGTACTGTATGTATGTACTGTATGTATGTATGTATGTATGTACTGTATGTATGTATGTATGTATGTACGTATGTATGTATGTATGTACTGTATGTATGTATGTACTGTATGTATGTATGTATGTACTGTATGTATGTATGTACTGTATGTATGTACTGTATGTACTGTATGTACTGTATGTATGTACTGTATGTATGTATGTACTGTATGTACTGTATGTATGTATGTATTGTATGTATGTATTTACTGTATGTATGTATGTACTGTATGTATGTATGTACTGTATGTATGTATGTATGTATGTATGTATGTATGTACTGTATGTATGTATTGTATGTATGTATGTATGTATGTACTGTATGTATGTATGTATGTACTGTATGTATGTATTGTATGTATGTATGTATGTATGTACTGTATGTATGTATGTATGTACTGTATGTATGTATGTATGTACTGTATGTATGTATGTACTGTATGTATGTATGTACGTATGTAGTATATGTACTGTATGTATGTATGTATGTACTGTATGTATGTACTGTATGTATGTACTGTATGTATGTATGTATGTACTGTATGTTGTATGTATGTATGTATGTACGTATGTATGTATGTATGTACTGTATGTATGTATGTACTGTATGCATGTACTGTATGTATGTATGTATGTATGTAATGTATGTATGTATGTACTGTATGTATGTACTGTATGTTATGTACGTATGTATGTATGTATGTATGTATGTATGTATGTACTGTATGTATGTATGTATGTATGTATGTACTGTATGTATGTACTGTATGTATGTATGTATGTACTGTATGTATGTATGTATGTACTGTATGTATGTACTGTATGTACGCATGTATGTATGTATGTACTGTATGTATGTATGTATGTATGTATGTATGTACTGTATGTATGTATGTATGTATGTACTGTATGTACTGTATGTATGTATGTATGTACTTTATGTATGTACTGTATGTATGTATGTACTGTATGTACTGAATGTACTGTATGTATGTATGTATGTACTGTATGTATGTACTGTATGTATGTATGTACTGTATGTATGTATGTATGTATGTATGTATGTACTGTATGTAAGTAGTACTGTATGTATGTACTGTATGTATGTATGTATGTACTGTATGTATGTATGTACCTGTATGTATGTATGTATGTATGTATGTACTGTATGTATGTATGTACTGTATGTATGTATGTACTGTATGTATGTACTGTATGTATGTACTGTATGTATGTACTGTATGTATGTATGTACTGTATGTATGTACTGTATGTATGTATGTATGTATGTACTGTATGTATGTACTGTATGTATGTATATGTATGTACTGTATGTATGTATGTATGTACTGTATGTATGTATGTATGTACTGTATGTATGTACTGTATGTATGTACTGTATGTATGTATGTACTGTATGTATGTACTGTATGTATGTATGTACTGTATGTATGTATGTACTGTATGTATGTATGTACTGTATGTTGTACTGTATGTATGTACTGTATGTACTGTATGTATGTATGTATGTATGTATGTACTGTATGTATGTATGTATATGTACTGTATGTATGTACTGTATGTATGTATGTATGTATGTATGTATGTATGTATGTACTGTATGTATGTACTGTATGTATGTATGTATGTATGTACTGTATGTATGTATATGTATGTACTGTATGTATGTATGTATGTACTGTATGTATGTATGTATGTACTGTATGTATGTATGTATGTACTGTATGTATGTAGTGTATGTATGTGTATGTATGTTGTATGTATGTATGTATGTATGTACTGTATGTATGTATGTATGTATGTATGAACTGTATGTATGTATGTATGGACTGTATGTATGTATGGACTGTATGTATGTATGTATGTATGTATGTACTGTATGTATGTATGCATGTACTGTATGTATGTATGTACTGTATGTATGTATGTATGTATGTGTATGTATGTAGTATGTACTGTATGTATGTATGACTGTATGTATTATGTATGTATGTATGTATGTATGTAGTACTGTATGTATGTATGTATGTAGTACTGTATGTATGTATGTATGTACTGTATGTATGTATGTATGTATGTATTGTATGTATGTACTGTATGTATGTATGTATGTATGTATGTAAGATGTATGTATGTATGTATGTATGTACTGTATGTATGTATGTATGTATGTACTGTATGTATGTATGTATGTATGTACTGTATGTATGTATGTATGTATGTACCGGTATGTATTTCTCAGGCCATTCTCCACTTGTCCTGTATATATACTGTATGTGTATATATACATAAAACAAAAAATAACCCCTTCCCCCATTAAGGGGAGGTATTTAGTTTGTACCCTAGACCTCCATCAAGCTTAAAAATTACTCCCCTTGACCTTCTTCAAGATAAATTTGGACATTTTTCGGTAGAAAAATTTCCCGGCCGAAGGCCGTTTCCTCTTACATTACAGGATCGCTATCGCTCGCCAGGAAAAATTCGACACCTAAATGGCACGAAATGTCTAAAAATTGACAGAAATGAGGCGACAGTTCTTAAAATCTCAATAGCAGTGAAGTTAAACATGAGGGAGAAAGGGGTTAAGAAAAAAAATCCCTCCAGTGGAATTCTCCCTTAAAAAACGTCAAGGCACGTGGAGGCCTGGATATATATTTCAATACGGAACCCAATGTATAGGCGACAATGTTTAAACCCATATAATATGAACTGTTAATCTTGTTAGTATACCGTATAGGCCACCATGATGGGATGTTCAGGTATATTCTGGCCTTATATTAAACCGTTGTATTCAGCTTAAGGGGTAGTGCTTCTTGTTTGGTCTATATATTCATATATACATTTATTTTTTGAGTTTTTACCCTAGACCTCCATCAAACTTTAAAAAAAAAACACCCCCTAGACCCCTTTTCAAGATCACTTTTTTACATTTTTCGGTAGAAACATTTCCCGGCCGAAGGCCGATTCCTTCTAAAATTACAGGCTCTCTTTCGCTTGCCAGGAAAAAATTGACACCTAAATGGCACGAATGATCTTAATATTGACAAACAAATGAGGCGAAAGGTACCGAAATCGCCTAACCAACGGAACGAACGTCTTAACAAAATCTCAAAACTGATATGCTAAACGTGAGGGAGAAGGGGGTCCAGAAAAAGTAACTACCTCCCCTCAACACATAAACCCTGCTTTTGAAGAGGCATTGCGCTCATAAAAAATGTAACGAGATAATGGCACTCTAAAAGCACTTCATGAGAGAGAGATAGAGAGGGGGGAGGGGGGAGAGAGAGAGAGGGGAGGGGGAGGGGGGAGAGAGGAAGGGGTTAGAGAGAGAGAGAGAGAGAGAGAGAGAAAAATAGCAAATAAAGCTGAATACCGTAAATAAGCAAATAAATACGGCCCCCCCCCCCCCCCCCTGTTCCTCTAGCCACCCAACCCCCACGGGATGATGGAGATGAGACTTGGCCGGGGTTCTCAGGAGTAATGATTGTCAAGTTGGTTGGCGCTACCTATACCTTCCCCCATAACAGCTCAAAAAATGAAGAAGGGAAGAAAGGGAAAAACTGTTGTATAAATCCGGGCAGGAACCAGGGGTCGTATATAGCGAGAGGTATAACAGACTTGAGGAAGACATGTTAGTGAGAAGAGTCGTGGGCAAGAGGGGTGGAGGAGGAGTACAAAGGAGTACAAAGGAAATCAAGCAACAACAGGTCTAGTGACCCTTCTAGGCTGCTTGTCCTCCAAAACACTGAGGATCAAGTGTCCAAACAGTGGTTTAGAGTGGGTAAGGGAACATTGGAAAGGGAACTACTGCCCTAGAACTAATGTCCGTGGCAGGATTAGGAAGTTAGTAGGGGACAGATGGGTTAGTAACTGAGGGGGGTATACAATAAAGTTATTCATTTACAAACGCAGTCAGTCGCGGGTTTGATGGCGAGATATTTGTCTAAGCGGAGTTTAAATGAATCAACGGTGCTGCAGTCTATAACGTCTCGGGGAAGCCCATTCCACAAGTTGACAACTCGATTGAAGAAGAAATTCTTAGATTCGTGTGAGTTAAAAGATTTACCAATAATTTTGCAACCGTTTCCCCGCGTGTAATTAGATTGGTCGATAGTGAAGTACTTACTACAGTTCATATTGTCGATGCCTTTGATGATTTTGAACACTTGAATTAAGTCGCCTCTTAATCTGCGCTGGGTTAAAGGAAATAGATTTAATTCTCTAAGACGCTCTTCGTATGGTTTGTTCTTTAGGCTAGGTATCATTTTGGTAACTCTACGTTGAACTCGTTCTAGCTTGTTTATATCTTTTTGGTAATAAGGGCACCAGGATTGAACGCAGTATTCCAGAAGAGGGCGGACTAAGGAATTGAAAAGGGTTAGGATAACATCTTTGGATTTATGCTCAAATGACCTGCCTATAAGCCAATTATTTTGTTTGCCTTCTTAACAACTTCTGAACATTGTTGACTCGGTTTTAGGTTACTCGATATTGTTACTCCCAGATCGGTTTCTTTGTTTACATTCTTAAGCTGAGTGCCATTCATCGAATAGTTTGCTTTCTCATTTAGGTATCCGATATGTAGTACTTTACATTTATCCGCATTGAAACTCATTTGCCAAATTTGGGCCCAACATGACAATTTATCTAGATTGTGTTGCATATCGTCAACTTGTTCTTTTGAGAGTACGCTATTTGCAATTTTTGTATCGTCAGCAAATTTCGAGACTGTACAGGTGAGACCCTCATCTATGTCGTTGATGTAAATTAGAAAGAGAATTGGTCCTAGTACCGATCCCTGGGGTACCCCACTACTTACATTGGTCCCATTTAGATGCCTTACCGTTTATGACTACTCTTTGCTTTCTGTCGCTGAGCCAATTTTCTATCCATTTCAACACACCGTCTTGTATTCCATGCGGTTTTAGTTTTAGCAGTAATCGTTTGTGGGGAACTTTGTCAAAGGCCTTTTGAAAGTCAAGGTATATAATATCTACAGCTTTACTCTCATCGTAGAGGTTGAAGATATCGTGGAAGAAGTCTAAGAGGTTTGTTAAACAGGAACGTTTTTTACGAAAGCCGTGTTGAGTATCTTTAAGTAAGTTATTTGCCTCTAAGTGATTTACGAGTCTGTCTCTTATGACCGTTTCTAGCATTTTACATACAATTGAGGTTAAGCTAATTGGACGATAGTTACTGGGTAGGGATTTGCTGCCTTTTTTGAATATCGGTGTTACGTTGGCTAGCTTCCACTGATCAGGCATAGTCCCAGACTGCAAGGATTCATTGAATAGCAATGTCAGTGGTTTGGAGAGCTCATCCTTAGCTTCCTTTAGAACTCTAGGTGAGATTGTATCAGGTCCAGGCGTTTTATTTACCTTGAGTTTATCTAAACAATTCAATACTTCTCTCTCTGTAACGGTGATATTGCTTAGAACATCTGAATTATCAATCTGAATCGGCGATGGTGTAGGGATATCACTGAGGTCTTCGGTTGTAAAAACTGATGCAAAGAAGGTATTGAGGGCATTACTCATTTGTACTTCGTCTTTGGTGTATTCTCCATTTTCATCGACTAACGGTCCAACAGTTGAAGTAACTACTTTTTTCTTTCTGATATAACTATAGAATTCTTTCGGGTTTGTTTTACTTTGATTCGCAACATGTAACTCCAGGGTCTTTTTACTTTGCTTAATTAACTTTTTGGCTTTGCGTCGTAGCTCTACAAATTTCACCCGTTCTTCGTCATTTTGTGAGGATTTTAATCTATCATTAGCAAATTTTTTAGCAAGCAGACAGTCTGAAATATCTTTATTCCACCATTTGGGCTTATCATTTTGGCCTGGACGCCGTATTTTCGATGGTATGCAGTCTTGCACTGCCTTAAGGTAAGTGGTTGTGAAACACTCCCAAGATGTATTTATGTCGTTATTGTTAGTCAGAAAGCTCCAGTCAGTTTCTTTAAGTTTTGATTTAAGTTTATGAAAATTTGCTTTCTTGAAATTAGGGACTTTCTCAATGCTGCTATTTGATTTGTTACTAGTAAACTTTAAAGTGAAAGTTATCGTACGATGGTCGCTGTTACTGAATTCATCACCAACATTCAAATTCTCTATTAATTCTTCTTTTGTTGCGAGTACAAGGTCAAGCACATTATTACCACACGTACATATGTGTGTGTGTGTGTGTGTGTGTGTGTGTGTGTGTGTGTGTGTGTGTACCGGTATGTTAGTGTGTATATGTATGTGTATATAAAGCCCCCCTCTCATAACAATAACAATGGCTCACTCTTACATTACAGTAGGGGTGTGTGTGTGTGTGTGTGTGTGTGTGTGTGTGTGTGTGTGTGTGTGTGTGTGTGTGTGTGTGTGTGTGTGTGTGTGTGTGTGTGTGTACCGGTATGTTAGTGTGTGTATGTATGTGTATATAAAGCCACCCTCTCATAACAATAACAATGGCTCACTCTTACATTACAGTAGGGGTGTGTGTGTGTGTGTGTGCGTGTGTGTGTGTGTGTGTGTGTGTGTGTGTGTGTGTGTGTGTGTGTGTGTGTGTGTGTATCGGTATGTTAGTGTGTGTATGTATGTGTATATAAAGCCACCCTCTCATAACAATAACAATGGCTCACTCTTACATTACAGTAGGGGTGTGTGTGTGTGTGTGTGTGTGTGTGTGTGTGTGTGTGTGTGTGTGTGTGTGTGTGTGTGTACCGGTATGTTAGTGTGTGTATGTATGTGTATATAAAGCCACCTTCTCATAACAATAACAATGGCTCACTCTTACATTACAGTAGGGGTGTGTGTGTGTGTGTGTGTGTGTGTGTGTGTGTGTGTGTGTGTGTGGTGTGTGTGTGTGTGTGTGTACCGGTATGTTAGTGTGTGTATGTATGTGTATATAAAGCCCACCATCTCATAACAATAACAATGGCTCACTCTTACATTACAGTAGGGTGTGTGTGTGTGTGTGTGTGTGTGTGTGTGTGTGTGTGTGTGTGTGTGTGTACTTACTATAGTTGTACTTACTCTAGTTGTATTGCGGGAGTGAGCATGCTCGTTATTTCCCGCCTCCTATATGTGTAGGTGTTATATGTATCGTTGGAATGGCTGTGGATGTGTGTGTAGTCTGTATTTTAGCCAATTGGTGACATCGGAAACGAAGGCTTAGGGTGGATCTATATGATACCATTCTCACTATAGACGGTACCGTCTCGCCCGAAGGCTTAGGTAGCCATCAGCTTAGGTGAACCATATGATACCCATCTCGCCTTGTACCATTTTTGCCAACCCCAGATGGGACGTCACAACGTCGTCCACTTATTCCAGGTACCTATTTACAGCTAGGTGAACTGAGGCTAACGCATGAAAGGAGACGAGCCCAATTTGTCTCCGCCCGGCCGGGGGATTGAACCCCCGACCCCTCGTGTGTGAGACGAGAGCTCTACCTACTAGGCTACGGGCTGTGTGTGTGTGTGTGTGTGTGTGTGTGTGTACCGGTATGTTAGTGTGTGTATGTATGTGTATATAAAGCCACCATCTCATAACAATAACAATGGCTCACTCTTACATATTTTCCAGATATGGTTTGATCGCGAACCAAACCTTGATAATTATGGGGTCGAGTGTTTTCGTTTCAGTGGGGACCGTTATGGGTATTACTGAGAGAGAGTGTGGTGTGAGAGAGAGAGAGAGAGAGAGAGAGAGAGAGAGAGAGAGAGAGAGAGAGAGAGAGAGAGAGAGAGAGAGAGAGAGAGAGAGTGAGTGAGTGTGTGTGTGTGTGTGTGTGTGTGTGTGAGAGAGAGCGAGAGAGGGGGGGGGGGGGAGGGGGGGGGAGACAACATTACCTTTCCACTTAGCCTACCGGTACCTATCTTAACTCCCCCCCCTCACCCTCCCCTCCCTACTTAACAAACCAACACACACACGCACCCCAGAGTTAATTCCCGCCTACAACCCCCCCCCTGACAGATACCGGTACGGTCCAGGTAGGGCCCAACAATCAAATCCATACACAAGGATTATTATATGTCTCTCTCTCTCTCTCTCTCTCTCTCTCTCTCTCTCTCTCTCTCTCTCTCTATGTCTATGTATTATGTAATTTGTCTAAGATGATTCTATTGTATGAACAGCCATTGTATACTTAAGGGGAGGTTTTTAGTTCGTTCCCTAGAATTCCATCAATCTTAAAATTACACCCCCGTAGACCCCCTTTCAAGATAAATTTGTACATTTTTCGGTAGAATAATGTCCCGGCTGAAGGCCGGTTCCTCTTAAATTACTGGCTCGCTTTCGCTCGCCAGGAAAAAATGGACACCTAATTGGCACGAAAGGTCTTAAAATTGACAGAAATGGGGCGAAAGGTCTTAAAATCGCCAAACTAGTGGGGCGAAAGTCTTAAAATCTCATAAGCAATGGGACTAAACATGAGGGAGAAAGGGGTCCAGAAAAAAAAACTCAAGTCGAGACCTCCCCTTAATGGAAATAAAATAACCTGAATCTCTCTCTCTCTCTCTCTCTCTCTCTCTCTCCACCCTGATAGGTACGGTACGGTAATCACATCCAAACACCGGGATTGTTATGTGGGGTTTATTTGGGGGGAATTATTTTTGTTTATCTATTTATTTATTAAGATTCCTCGCTATACCTCCACGCACATTGGACACCCGGGGTGTGCCTTAAGTTAATATTTAAGGATAAAATGATTGGACGTAGTTCAAAATAGTATGTCTTGGGAAGTAATACAATGGCTATCGCTCGCCGGGAATAACGGGGAGAATGACTTAATGTTTTGTTTAAACTAATGGGGGCTAAACATGAGGGAGAGGGGGGTCCAGAAAAAAACACCCTCTTTACCGAAATATCTAAGCCGAAACCCATTTAAAGGCCCGCTAACACCGACTACCTTGTAAATTCTAACCTATTGAAAAACATGCGTGTACAGTCGGCCAAACAAGTGATGTCTCGGCACATAAATGAACACATCAACCATCCCCCCTTAAGGGGAGGTTTCTAGTTTGTTTCCTCCTCCTCCAGCAATCTTAAAATTTCACCCCCTTGACCCCCTTTCAAGATAAATGTGTACATTTTTCGGTAGAAAAATTTCCCGGCCGGATGCCGGTTGCTCTTAAATTATAGGCTCGCTATCGCTCGCCAGGAAAAATCGACACCTTAATGGCACGAAAGGTCAAAATGTCTTAAAATGTCAAAACTACTGGGGCGAACGTCTTAAAATCTCAAAAGCAATGGGGCTAAACATGAGGGAGAAACGGGTCCAGAAAAAACTCCCTCAAGTGGAAATCTCCCCTTAACTGTACCGGTGACGTCCCTTTTTCATTACGGTATATTCTGGCAACTATTAGACACTTTTATTCAGCTGCAGAAGGACGTCTACCCATTAAAAGGCCAGAGTGATCAGACTATTTTAATTTATTCCTTTTGCTACCATAATTATATCCTTCCGAAGCTTCATAAAATCGTCTACATGTAGCTGGAATCCAATTTAAAAGACGTCGCCGGTACAGAAGGGTACAGATATGTGTTTTGATCAATGTACCCATTTATAATAACCCAAACTGCTGACGTCATCGGTGGTCTTTCCTTTGCCACTATTCAATTATTCAAACATTTCTATTGAAGTATGATAGATTTTGAAAACAAATACAATAAAAACAAAATAGATGAACGCATAGATGTGTCGGTTTCACTCACTCACTCTCTCTGTGTATATGTATAAAAGCCTGTCGTGTGTGTGTACATGTCTGTCATATGTAAAAGCCTGTCGTGAGTGTCTGTAAAAGCCTGTCGTGTGTGTGTGTGTGTACAAGTCTGTCATATGTAAAAGCCTGTCGTGAGTGTCTGTAAAAGCCTGTCGTGTGTGTGTGTGTGTGTGTGTGTGTGTACAAGTCTGTCATATGTAAAAGCCTGTCGTGAGTGTCTGTAAAAGGCCTGTCGTGTGTGTGTGTGTGTAAGTCTGTCATATGTAAAAGCCTGTCGTGAGTGTCTGTGTAAAAGCCTATACTGTGTGAGTGTGTGTGTAAAAGCCTGTCGAGTGTGTAAAAGCCTGTCGTATGGGTGTGAAGGTGTGTGTATAAGCCTGTCAAATGTATGTGTGTGCTAGTGTGTGTAAAAGCCTATCGTATGTATGTGTGTGAGAAATCTAAAATGGCTTACTTAAGAATGGGAAAGGGGTGGGACCTATTTTTTTTTTTTTTTTTATGTTTAAAAAAAATGTGTGTGTGTGTGTAAAAGCCTATCGTAAGTATGTGTGTGTGTGTGTGTGTGTGTGTGGAAGCCTGTCGTATGTGTATGTGCTAGTGTGTGTAAAAGCATGTAGTATATGTGTGTTTACAAGTCTGTCTTGTGTGTGTGTGTGTGTGTGTGTGTGTGTGTGTGTGTGTGTGTGTGTGTGTGTGCCTATCGTATGTATGTGTGTGTGCGTGTGTGTAAAAACTTATCGTATGTATGTGGTATGTGTTTATGAAAGCATGTCATATGTGTGTAAAAACCCTGCCGAGTATGTGTGTGTCAGCGTGTGTGAAAAAAAAACCTCTCGTACCGGTATGTGTATGTGTGTGTGTGTGTGTAATAGCCAGTCATGAGCGTGTGCGTGTGTGTGTGTCAATTCCCCCGTGTCAACCCCCCATAACAATAACACCGCGCTACTTCCTCGCTCAAATGTTGTTGGTCTATTGTTTTAGTCCTGATGTGGATCCGATCCTTGGTCAGCTGGGCTATTGTCCGAACATTGATACTACTAAGGGTTAGAGAGAGAGAGAGAGAGAGAGAGAGAGAGAGAGAGAGAGAGAGAGAGAGAGAGAGAGAGAGAGAGAGAGAGAGAGAGAGAGAGAGAGAGAGTTACATAATATATGAGAGGAGTTACTAAATAAATTATGTAATAGAGACGCGATACTTTAATAATATGAGAGAGAAAGAGAGAGAAAGAGAGAGAAAGTAGTTACCTAATATATTGCATCATTCATACACATACCAACACGCACATATACCAACACGCACACACATATACCAACACACACACGCATACTACATACCAACACACACACACACACACACATACTAGGCTACCAGTAAGTCAAGTAGCTCACAGAAATTCGTGCCGTTTCGTGATTATATTTCTATATTGGGCGGTAACGAATGATACGGTACCATACGGTAATCGATAAAGGGGGTAGTGTTTTTTTTTTTTTATATATCTATCAATCTCTTAATTTATTTTATAGTTTCCTCGCTAGACCTCCAAGCTTTTGTATTTGCATATTTATGGATCATTACTAGCCTATTTAAGTTTTGTTAGTTTCCTCCCTAGGCCTCAATCAATCCCCCCCCCCCCCCCCCCTTCGAGATACTGTACGTTTTGTAAAAAAATGGCCCGGCCAAAGGCCGATTCCTCTAAAATTGCAGGCTCGCTATCGCTCGTCAGGAATAAATCGACACGTAAATAACACGAAAACTCTTAATATTGACACAGAAATGTGGCGAAAGGTCTTAAAATCGTCAAACTAATGGGTGGAACGTCTTGAAATCTGAAAAGTAATGGGGCTAAACACGAGGAAGAAGGGGGACCAGAAAAACGACCCATCTGGCCTTAATGGTATAAGTATTCTTGCGAGTCAGTCGTACGGTTTTTACTCCTATACCGGTAACTAAACTCTGAGTGCGTGTGAATTGCTGTGGGCAACTAGACAACGAAATGGGGCGAATGGTGTAAAATCGTCAAACTAATGGGCCGCACGTCCTATGCATGTTAATTGTTACACATAATAGGCTACACACACAAAGACACATATATAGTTAGGCTATACAAACAAAGACGCATAGCCTATACACTTAGGCTACACCCACAAAGACACAAATATACTTAGGCCTATACACACAAAGACACATATATTTAGGCCTACACACACAAAGACACATACATAGTTAGGCTATACAGACAAAGACACATATATACTGTACTTAGGTTACCGGTACACAAAGATACTTATACAGACACAAATATACTTAGACACGCACACAAAGACACAAAACTAATTTTTTTTTTTTTTTTTTTTTTTTTTTTTTTCTATGTGATTGAGGGAGGCAAAAGGCATAACTGCCTATAGCGAGTGCCTCCCCATAGTTGAAAGAGTGACAGGGCCAAAATCAAGGGACGTTCGAGCCAAAATGCCTGGACACACGGAGTTTGAAGCAATTTAAGTCATAGGAAGAGGGAAAGACTGATTCTGGGAGAGAGTTCCAGAGCTCAGCTGTTGAGTAGAAGAAAGTTTGAGAGTAACGTTTCACTCTTGGGTTGGAGAGTTGCACAGAGTAGGGGTGGGATTGAGTTGCAAGACGGGTACCACGTGCCCTACGTAAAGGAGGTGGTATGCACTGGGATAGCTCTGAGGAACACTGATTATTATAGTAGCGATAGAATAGCGAGAGAGATGCAACATTGCGGCGGAGAGAGAGAGATTGCAGAGAGTTGGTGAGTGGACGGGAGTTAATGATACGAAAGCCCTTCCTTTCAACTTTGTCTAGGAGAGCGGTGTGAGAGGAACCTCCCCACACATGTGAACAATACTCAATACAAGGGCGCACTATGCCCCTGTACAGAGCAAGAAGCTGTGCAGGGGAAAAGAACCCCCTAAGGCGGTTGAGCACACCCAGCTTCTGGGAGGCTGCCTTAGCAAGACTGGTAATATGGTCCTTCCAAATGAGAGCAGAAGAAAAAGAGACACCAAGAATATTGAGAGAAGATGAAGGGTTGATTTTTGTATTGTTGAAGAATAAGGGATAGTCCGCTGGGAGATCCTGACGGGTAGATAGATGGAGAAATTGGGTTTTGGAAGCATTAAAGTTAACAAGGTTTTCTCTGCCCCAATTGGAAATTGTATTTAGATCAGAATTTAAGAGTTCTATGGCTTCATTACGTTTGTTGTTGAGAGATTGCTGGCTGGGGCGTTCTGAAAAACTAATGGAGTAGTGTAAGGTTGAGTCGTCTGCGTATGAATGGATGGGAATTAAGGTACAGTTAAGGAGATCATTTATAAAAATTAGAAAGAGAATAGGAGATAGGACAGAGCCCTGAGGAACACCGGAGTTTATAGGGTGAGGAAGTGAACAATGGCCGTCCACAACCGCGGCTATGGAACGGCCGGAAAGGAAATTAGAGACAAAGGCACAGATGGAGGGATAGAAACCGAAGGAGGGTAGTTTAGAAATTAAAGATTTATGCCAGACTCTATCGAAGGCTTTCGATATGTCTAGTGCAATAGAAAAAGTCTCACCGAAGTCCCGAAAGGAGGATGACCAAGAGTTAGTAAGATATGAAAGAAGATCACCAGTAGAGCGACCCTTAAGGAAGCCATACTGGCGATCTGAGAGCAGATTATGAGAAGAGAAATGCTTAAGAAATTTGGAAGCAAGAATAGTTTCAAAAACTTTAGAAAGACAAGAGATAAGAGCAATTGGACGATAGTTGGAGGGTTGAGAGCGGTCACCCTTCTTTGGGACAGGTTGAATGTGAGCAAACTTCCAGCATGAAGGGAAGACGTTAGAGGATAGACAGAGACGAAAGAGTTTGCCTAGGCAGGGAGTCAGCACGGAAGCACAGTTTTTGAGAACAACAGGAGGAACACCGTCCGGACCGTACGCCTTATTAGTGTTAAGCCCAGAGAGGGTAAAAAGTACATCTTTAGAAGAGATTAGGATATTAGGCATAAGTAAGAGAGAGGAGGGCGGAGAGGGAGGAATAGCACCGGAATCATCCAAGGTGGAGTTTCTAGCAAAAGTTTACCGGTATACACTTATAAAAAAAAAAAAAAAAATATTTACACACACAAAGACAAATTACTCACACACACTCACATTCTCTCTCTCTCTCTCTCTCTACTAACCCATCTGTCCCCTACTAACTTCCTAATCCTGCCACGGACATTACCGGTAGTTCCAGGGCAGTAGTTCCCTTACCCACTCTAAACCACTGTTTGGACACTTGATCCTCAGTGTTTTGGAGGACAAGCAGCCTAGAAGGGTCACTATAACTGCTGTTGCTTGATTTCCTTTGTATTCCTTTGTACTACTACTCTCGCTCGCTCGCTTGCTTGCTCGCGCTCTCTCTCTCTCTCGCTAAGGGCACACTTGAATTATCAATAACCCAGAAATTGAGGTCAAGAATATATACAGTACTATCGATAAACAAGGTTCAAAGGAATCATTTTGAAGAAGGAAAAACAGCACTTGGGTATTATAGTGTTTTGTTTTATTTGAAACGCATAGCAGAGTAGATGACCAATACAAAAGAACAAAAACACGATCTAGTCTTACCTTTTCTGTATTCATATATATATATATATATATATATATATATATATATATATATATATATATATATGTGTTTCTAGTCTCTCAGTGGGGATCGAACCATCGACCATCAGAACGATAGCCGACGCTTAATCAATTACACCACGGCAGTGGTATATATATATATCTCATATTCACCGCTCCAATACTACTTCCTGTTATTCAAAGGGCAGATGTAAGTGACGACGAACACCAAACATTTCTTAAAAAGTGTCTACAACAAAAACACTACGAGACGGATGCCCAATTACCGTATTTACTGTCACAGGCATGGTAATCACAATAATGTCAACTGTCACACTACAATATACTAGGCCTACCAGTATTATTACTACTACAATATTAATAATAGCATCTTACGCTATTCCAGACGTCAAGTCGG
>JBAKBP010017301.1:0-49255 GCA_037953745.1 Lithodes maja
GTAGCTTTGGGTGGCAGTTATTTTTATATATATATATATATATATATATATATATATATATATATATATATTGTATATATATATATCAGTATATCAAAAGAGTATCACGAACATCATCGACGTGATTATATTAATCTTAATTTACATTTGCTTACACAGTCTTAGGAAACCCATTTGACAATCTGAAAAAGAAGAAAAAACAAAAAAGACAACGACGATCACATAATCTATTTAGGAAAAGTATGATCCAATGTGACTACATAAGAACAGTTGTCAAAACTAATAATATTTTGTAATGCATAAATACAATAATTGGTGGAAATGTTTTGAAAATATGAACACTAGCAGAAATGTACAATACACCCCTCCCGCATTTGCAGTACTTCATGAAGGGTTTCCCTTCCATCCCACAGTAACCCATTTAGCTCAGTACCTTCCTCAAACTGGTCATAATGTTCAGGTTATTTACAAAACCGACCATCCCGCCCTCCCCAAATTACCCAACCACGCCTCGCTGTGGTCCTTGGCAAATATCACTAGAATAATGCCACAATCTCTATTATATCGCTCTAAAATGGTTCAAATCTCCCGAATATCGCTAGAATAATGCCACAATCTCTATCATATCGCTCTAAAATGGCTAAAATCTCCCAAATATCGCTAGTATTCATGTCGCTTGTTGTAAACATTTGCCGCTAGATTGTAGTAAAGTAGCTAAATTGGCAACACTGCTCGCTGTGGTCTATGAAACGCTGCTCCTTCCCTCAGATCTGCCCGATATTATGTGTAGTAACTTAGTTAAAAGAGGACTTCAGAGGCTATCAACCCTTCTGGATTATTAAGCCAACACACTGAAAGTCAAGAATAGCATCAGGACTGGAACCCCTTTTCGAGAACCCAAGTCCCTTGTGTAGTAACGTCCATCATCTCTCAGACAACAATACCCCACATATTATTGAAATGACAGGGTTGCTACCACCACATGCAACAACCAGTTGCAGAATTGCCAGTCTGCAGCTGGGTCCACCAGCCAAACCCATCACCAGGAAGCAACGAAGAAGTAAGAAAATGCAGGAGCCACCCCTATCACCCAGAGCCCCTCATTTTCTTTCACGCTAACCAGCAGTTATGAGCATGGGAAACTGCACCAGCCAACCACAGCCCTGCCTTCAAACAACACCAGCAAATGATATATGATATGAATATGTTCCCTAGTATATAAGTACACCTATATACAGTATATTACCCAGCCATGTCTACTATTAGTATTTAACCTCACAACTCCATCACAACGAATTCACAATACCCCTATTGCCACGAGACTGTATAAACGAGTGTCAAGAATTAAGTCAGATATTGCTTCAAAGATTTAGGAGAAAAGTATGCAAACCTCCACTGCGGTACTGTACTTAGCCTGAAAAGGACAGGACAGCTAACCACAGCTAAAGCTTGCCCCAGCCCTGCCCCCTGCTAGCGAAAGTTCTCGACCTGTGGTGCCCTCTGACGTCAGGAACCTGAAGTACTGCTCGAGTGACACCCTACTTTCCTGAGGTGCTGCCCTAGGACCTACGCTCTACGTCGACCAGCCCTGTGCTCTCACTACCCTCCAAACTTACCCTAAGTGTCTCTGTATATCTTGAAGTTGTGATTATTGTTGTCGAGGTATAGGTTAAAATATGTGAATCGTGTAAGCGCGTGATTATAAACAGATCTGTGCCCTAGATCTTGTGATTGCGTACCTGTTAATCTATCTATCTATTGCCTGACGCCGTGATCCCCGAAGGGGTGACCTGTTAATCCTTCTGAAAATAATAGTAATTCTTGCCTAAGGACTTGTGTTCAAGATCCTATATTACTCCTGTTTAAATATCCTCTAGAACGTCATACACATACATTATATATTTGTGCTCATTCATTTATCACGCTACGTACTCACAGATTTTCCTAATATATGTATTCTATTATGTTTGTTGTAAGTTGAGGTTGACGTGTATTTCGTGTCTTGATTCCCCTTCTTAATTCATAACTAATTACCTAGAACCTACGCCAATTTCATATTTAATTTATTCCAGTGTAAAACTTATCATTATCCAAGTTATATAATTTCCAAGTCCCCCATTTCTCATACGATTACTTAATCGTTGTTGTGATTATTGTGTGAATTAGTATTTTCGTTCATGCGAGTATTGATGTAGGTAATTTTGATTCTTATGATCTAGGAATTCTAGCATTGCATAGAGTCTTTTATCTAAATCTTCCATCATCTCGAATACACCACTTGTCAAGGTATATTCTTCATAAGACTTAACCCGTTCAGATCTCTTGTTAACCCTCTCCGACCATATGACGCGATTTTGAGTCTATTAGGGATACTTTAAAGCCTTTGTTACCATCAGGGGTATTTAGAAACCTTTAGTTTAGTTACTTCAACTTCTGCAGTTGTCTTTGAGTTAGCTGTGGGCAGAACACTAATTTTGGAGAGGTAATTTTAAGAGTGAGAGAACTCTATTTCTTATTGCTAATCTGGCAACCTCTGCGTCATATGTGCGTGAAAGGGTTAATACCCTTTTGAGTATTTTCATAGTACAACTTCGTCTTGTGCTTCACTGTTAACATAATTAATATCTTGTTAATATATTTCTTACGCTATTACCATTACAAGCGTTGCCAGGAAATCTCCTAATTATTCACTATTGATTATTTAGACTTTGTCTTTATATCCAGTTAATATTTATTTTTCCTTACCTCAGTTATAATTATATTAATAACTTTAAATCTGAATTCCTCGACCGAGTTCGTAATTATTGCACACGTTCGATTGAAGTGAATATACATTTCAAATCATAAATTATCTAATTTGAGTTACATACATAGTAAATTGTAAAAAGTAAACAAGCAATACCTTACTACCAGTTTCATTGTAATATCTCTGAGAATAAGTTCATATTTACACAAACCAGAATTGTATTTTCCAACCGCGCAGTAAAGTTATTGACCTGACACGCTAGCTGATTAAAGGTCGCGTTTACCTGAAGAGCCCTACCTAGCTCAAGCGCGCGCCCCCCACCTAATACATCTCGCTCACTGCTTGTGTATTTGTTTTACTCTCAATTCATTCATTCTCTTGTATATCGAGAATATTAATATTTATCTTTATTGCCGTTTCATCCACGTAAGACACTCGACCCGCATCATTATTATTATTAAGGGTTGATACTATAGTTCACATGTTTATTTAATTGCATATTTCCTGTTTGTTTATTACCAACACTGAATTCATATAGATCTTATCTTGGTCTAGCCTATTTGTATACATTCGCCTATTACCTTATAATTCCCATAATTATTAAGGTAATATTATAGCCTGAATTATCTATATAAACCAAGCCTATATATGAAGATATATTTCTATGCTTATGAATAAACTTGTGTGTATAACTCTCCTGTGTGTTGTCATTGAGTTCTGTAGTACCTAGTTGAATACTTATTGTGATATTAAGAACGTGTTCGGGGAGTTCCTGTTGAGTTTATTTATGGTCTATAAGTCCATCTCTGGATTTTAGTAAAGACTATATCACAAGCTGTAATTACTATAACCCGGCAAAACACTGGCGGCAGCGGTGTCTCAATACGGCTACCAACATGAATGTTCTTATCTAAAAAAAAAATTCTATATTGAATTACTGTATGTACATTATTCATCATGGCAGCTACTAGATCTCTTGATATCCCGGCATTCAAGCCTGAGGATTATGACATCTATACCTACCTGGAAATAGTCAAACCGATCCTAGACATTATGTTTGGGAACGAAAACAATTCCAAGATCCATACCATTGTGTTGAAATTAGGGAAATATGCAACTAAAGTGTCGGGGTATGTGCACGACAATATGCCTGGGTTAACCTGGGCGCAGTTCGAAGTGTATGTAAGAACCGCAATAAATCCAGTTCTGGGACAGACAATTGCGGATAAACAGTTCCATGCAATCCAATTTACCGGAGACTTGGATGAGACTGTGGAAAAATTACACCAGGTTGCATTGACAGCCTTCCCGGATGACACGACCGCCCAGAGGAAGAAGACCATTTTCAAGACTTTGGTGAGAATCCTGCCTGACCCCTTGGCCGACCACTTCTCCATAGTCGAACCCACCAACTATGATACGGACCTGCCTGTGATCAGAAGGATCATGGCCTTGAAAATATCCAGAGAGCCAGCTAACAAAATTGATGCCATAAGTAGAGCCACTACCCATCCCTCTACTAACCCTATGATCAGCAGTCGACCAGTAGCTCCTCGGCCAGCAGACAAAGCTGAGGACTGGGCCCGGATCCGGCCAGCAGACTGGAAACCCTGCTCCGGACCCTGCATGATCTTGTCCGTCAAGAGATCATTTAATGAACTGACAAGGAAAAGGACAAGGACTCCAAGTTGGTGGGTTCAAATCCCATGGATTAAACCAAGGCAGATCTCCACCATTACTGAAGATGGGACAGCCGGGATCGAGGAAGAAGAAGCAGAAGAACTAGAAACATATCAGCCTGAAATTATCCAGCCAGATCTCCAGGATTTTTAGGCTGCCCCCCCAAACAAATAGTCGTAACAATGATGGGGGCTCATGACAGGACATCGGATGACGGACTTCCGGTGTACCACAAAATCACACTGAATGGGGTGAAAGTTCGACTCCTCATTGATACGGGGCTTCCCGTTCTTGCTTATTCCTTCCTTTTTTCCAGAAGCATAAGCATGTTTTTGGATAAATCCAATCTTCCTCCATAATATTAATTAGTGCCAATGATCAAGTTATCCCTAACCTTGCTCAGACCCTCCCATTAATTGTTAACACCTCTCATCCCAATCACGGAGTTCATCACTCTTTCGTGATATACCATCCCAGTGAGTCTACATATGATGGATATTTATGTCTCGACTTGTTGATAGCTTTAGGTGCCTCTATAAATTGTAGGCACCGAACCTTAACTTATGACCCACCTTCCAAACCTAAAAAAAAAAAAAAAAAATCTTCCTGAGGAGGGCAATTTGAAGCAGATAAAATCCCCAACTTTGCAGATATCCTTACCTGTCACTACTGCCCCCCAAAGTACTCAAGATAGTGCCCCTCTGCAACCACATATAATTGCCCAAGCTATAATTGCCTCCTTTAGTACAGTTCCCCCCCATCACGAGAAATGGGTACCATTAGTACCTAACCTTCAAGGTAATGTCCTTGTGACCCCACACCTCCAAAGCCCTTTCAATGGGGTATGCCTAACCGCTCCTTGCTTGCTACCACATCAGATGAATTGCATAAAAATTGCCAATATATCAGATAAACCTACCACTCTGCCTAAGGGCCTAGCAATTGGCAACTAGAAATGTATTCAGACGAATTCTCTGTTCCCTCTGAATCCTCACCCCCCTATGAAAATCCCCTTCCTGACATATCCTCCACCCTCACTGCTAACCAACAAACTGACCTCAGAAATCTCCTAATTTCCTATCAAGATATCTTTGCTACCTCTAGTCGAGATATAGGGAAAACGAACATGTTGCATCACCCCATTCACACCGTGGGACACCCCATCAAGCAACCAATTAGGAGGAAAAACCCAATCCAACACGAAGAAGAAGAAAAGCAAGTCCAGGATATGCTTGCCACAGGAGTTGTGAAATCTTCCACCAGTCCTTGGTCTTCTCCGGTAGTCCTGGTCCATAAAAAGGACGGATCATCCCGGTTTTGCATTGACTACCGGCAACTCAATGACGTCACCATTAAAGACGCTACACCTCTTCCCAGGATTGATGACTCTCTCGACTCATTACTTGGAGCAAAATGGTTCACAACTCTAGATTTGCAAGCTGGCTACTGGCAAGTACCTGTCTTGCCAGAACACCAAAAAAAAAAAAAAACACATTTTCTACCAGCCAAGGACGCCTGTATGAGTTTACTGTGTTACCTTTTGGTTTATGTAATGGTCCAGCTACTTTCTCAAGACTGATGGAATCGGTGCTACAAGGATTAACCTGGGAAACTTGTCTAGCTTACCTTGATGACATCATTGTGTTCGGTAAGACCTGGACAGAACACCTACAAAGACTCCAACAAGTATTTCAACGAATCAGAGATGCTAACCTGAAACTGAAGCCTGCCAAGTGCACTCTAGCCAAAACTGAGGTAAATTTTCTTTGCCACATTGTCTCCGAGCAAGGAATTGCACCTGACCCAAGTAAGCTTGAAGCAATTAGCAAGATCACCCCTCCCATGAACGTAAAAGGTGTACATGCTTTTCCTTCATATTACAGGAGATTCGTGAAAAACTTTGCCACCATCGCCAAACCTCTCCATGACTTTACCAGAAAAGGAGAGCCCTCCTTATGGACCGATTTATGACTTCAAGCCTTCAATGATCTCAAGACCAAGTTAGTTGCCTCTCCAGTGGTCTCCTTTCCCGACTACACCCAGCCATTCCGGTTGTACACGGACGTGTCACAGTTTGTCATTGGAACCGTATTAGGACAAACCAGGGACGGCAAAGAACATATAAATGCATGTGCCAGCCGCACCCTTAACCCGGCTGAAATAAATTACCCAGTGACAAAACGAGAATGTCTCGGCATTATTTGGGCACTGCAATATTTCAAAGCTTACCTGGCAGGAGTCAAGGTCACCGTCATCACCGACCACCACGCCCTTCAATGGCTGCGGAGGTCAGATACAAAAAATGCCATGACAGTCAGGTGGAGGGAATCTCTAGAGGAGTTTGACATAGAGATTGCCTACCGACCAGGAAAGTTGCATACTAATGCTGATGCACTTTCTCGTCTTCCTTTATCACCATCTGAACCTGCACTTCACCACGACGAGCCAACACACACCATCCTCGTAATCCATTACCAAGACGCTTCAAGCAACAGTCAACAGGACCTTCTACAAGCTTATCAACAATAACATAAGCCAGACTGGATGCCAAGAAAATTTGTCAACCAACTAACCAGGCGAGGTGATAATCTTTTCACCTTGGTGGGTAAAATAGTTATTACCCCTCAAGCTGCTTTAGCCACAATGCAGTCCATCCATATGAATAATGGGATCCATCTTGCCCAAAGGAAACTCATCTCCACCTTCCAACAAGTTTACTGGACCCCATCGCCTTACATCACCGCCAAACGCATCACTGAGTCGTGCAAAGCACGTGCATTAGGAAAGAACAGGACCCGCACAGCTGGGCCATCCGGGAAATTAACTGCTTCCAAACCTTGGCAATTGCTTGCAGTAGACGTGATGGGCCCTTTACAAAATAGTCACAGATTCAAATATATCATCACTTTAGTGGACACATACTCCAAGTATGTCATTGCGTGTCCAGCAAAAGAGCATTCAGCCATTGCAGTAGCTGAAGCACTGATTCAGCATGTCTTCCCTTATTTTGGATTACCAGATGCAATCCATTCTGACAATGCCCCAGAATTAACCAGCCACATATGGTCACAGTTATCGATGATGTGTGGTTTGAACTCCTTGCTACATATATGACGCGATCGCGTCATATGAATAAGTCCACCAAAAACTCATATGACGCGATCGCGTCATATGGACTTATCTCTATACCTCTCCAATAAGTTTATAACGCAATTTTGCGTCATATGAGCTCAGTAAGTCCGATAAGTTACCATACGATAAAACCGTTGGTGGCAACCTCAGCCTCCTGCGATAATTCTAACGGCCGCAGTGTTGTTGTGAGTGTAGTGCGAGGCAGTGGCAATGATCCTGTGGCTCCCGCCTCCTTGGACTTATTGGAACATAATATGTCTGGGGGAGTTAAGATCAGCCATTCCTCTCCCTATTGGCCGTAAGGGAATTCTATCTGCGAGAGAAGCCACAGAACAATAGCCAACCAAATCCGAACCCGTTTCAACAGATGGATTCAAAAGGTTGGTCCAGCCAAGTTCGCATTGTGCAATAGGGAATCAACACCTGCCCTCGAGAAGATGGAATATCACCTCATGAGCGAGTATTTGGAGTGGCACCATTGCTCCTTCCCCTTCGTCATCTAGCTGCCCCGTATGAGCCCTCCTCTAACTTTGACCAGTCTCTAGTTCATCTCAAAAATCGACAACGACATATCCAGTATGTGCAAGATCTGCAACCTGATGAAACTCCCAAAACCAGCCCCCACTGTATTGGGGATCAAGTTATGGTTGCCCACCTACCAGTACCATCCAAGCTCAAACCCAGGTTTAAAGGACCTTTTGAGATCTTATCTGTTCCGAACTGATACCAGGTTATCATTAATTATTTTGGTGAGTCGCGCACATATCGTAACAGGCATGTCCGTAGATTTCAGCCTATTAATGAGAATATAGTTATGCTTGCTGACCCCATTCAGAATGACATATTGCCTGCAACTAATAACCAGAATTTAGGATCCACAGCATCTACCTTACCTGACCTCACCCTACCTGTGACACCCACCAACAATCAAAGAACCCTTCCAGATTTGAACGCGTTAACTCACACGCCCACCCCCCTAGTACAGCCCCGCCCACCCCCTCCTGTGTACACACCCATACCTGTTCCACCTACACGCACTGTCTCTGCTCCTTCAATCCTGCCTTTTCAAGTTGGTCATCAACCACACCCATTACCTGTGCAAGCCTCACCATCTGTCAGTATACCACACATTTCAGAATCCTCAGGTACTCTACCTACAACTCCTATAATTGCCAACATCCCTAATCTCATTACTCCACCTGTCACTTCCACCCCTCACCCTCCCACTACTGTACCTCCTTCTCTACCTACCTTCTTCCTAATCCTTCCAGTCCCCCCTCGTATGCATCTAAACTGAAATCTCCTGTTCCTTCTGGATCCCAATCCAAAATGAAACCAGTTACACAGCCTCTTCCATTACTTCCCAGGGCCAGTACTAAGTCATCTTCTACCTCACGACCTTCCTCAGTCATCCGTCCCAGACATAACATAACAAATAAACCATCACATTCTTCTAGCTCTGCTTCTTCACCTTCCCCTCAATCACATGTTTCTCGTCCTTCACTAATTCCTACTCAATCTAACCCTACATGCACCAGATCTGGTCGACGTGTGGTGCCCCCTCAACGATGGGCGCCTTCCTTCAAACCAACATACATCCGGCGAGATCACCCAAGACCTACCTTGCCAGCCCCACTGATAACCACACCACCTAGTGCGAGGTCATCCCTACCTGGTCCAGCCCCGCCTACCTCCAAACACTTGTCACCAGCCATTCCTATCACAGTCACTACTCCTCGCCAACCCACAGTGACCAGTGTGACGCCTGCAGCTTAGCAGAACGCCACATGGGCTCAGCCGCTCGCTTGGCCACTCGCTAACACTCGCCAGGGCAATGTATTTGGCTACAGTCTATCTACAATGTTGTACTTTATTTCTTGTGAATCGTCATGTCACAGGCAGTACAGAAGTGGTCTTTATTTTCGCCTGTGACAATGCATTATATTTTATATCATCAGTTATAAGTTTAATGTATAAGACTGAATGATACAGCTAGAGAGTGTGGGTGAGTAAGTGTAGGAGGCAGAGGGTAGTCGCGTAGTGTTACACGTTGTCTCGGTGACGTCATGCCACGGCCGGGCCCTCTGAGTGGCTGGCTGCCTCACCACCCTCCTGCCGCGTCAGGAAGTGGTCCCCCCGCAGTCCCTGCTGCCTTGTGTCTTCCTTGCTCAGAGCTTGCCTGACCAGCATACCCTTCACACCTCCCTTACCACCTATCCCCGACTTCTACCTATAGAACACTTTCTCTCTCTCTCAACTTCTTACCTCTCATTCTTCCAATCTATTTAACACCATAACTCCCCTTTGGTTCTGCACGATTTCATATATCGGCCATCGTATTATATGCTGAAGCTCTCAGATATTCCATGTTTAGTTAGACATTTTGGAGGGGTTAAAATTTTGTCTGTAGAGGTTCGACACACTCATGGTGTCTCCCTACCTTTTGCTTGATTGTCTGCTGGGCTATTTAATGCTAGACTGGGGTAAGGCTATTGATGTTGTGATTTCCGATGTGTACCAGGTTTTGTTGAGCTTGTACAATCGCAACGGATACGTGGGAAGCCTAGGTTGTCTTTCTGACTGTGTACCTTGTGAGTTTAGCACTGTGTTGCGAGTGAGGGCTTTTGCCTCTGCCACCCAACACTGTGCTAACTCGTTTTGCTTTGGCTTCGAGAGGGTCGCCAGGAGAGAACCAGATACTAGCGATCTGGATCTCTAAAGAGAGCACCCAGTCATTTAACGTAATTTGGCCGTACAGTCTTAAGGACCTCGCTAGGCTACGAGCCGCTTGCTCATCCATAGTTTCCTAGCCTACTACATCCCAGCTAGACTTTATTCGCCTAGCAGACACCCGATTAAGATTATAAGCTCTTATGTTATGTATGCAGGCATTTTTATTCACGTTGATTGTAAGCCTTGGTTGTTGTTGAGTTGCACAACACGAGCAGGCTTTTTGAGTTGCCTGAGGAAGTACTTCTTTTGTTGTTGGAGATAATACTATTGCGCATTTATTATTATTCCCGTGCCAGTTAACACTATGTCCACACACTTGTCATATCTTGTTCCTGCTTTATATAACAGTTCAAAATCCGATTCGATCATCTTAAGCAGCATCAGACTTGCTTCAGAAGATTCCTGCTCGATGCTTTAGGACTTTCATTCACTTTCTTTAATATAGGAGTGACAATTTATTATTGTTTAGAGTAACTTTAATTATACCTTCTTCTCGTTTGCATTAAATCATTCCAGTGATTTAATTAAACTCTCTATCTTTTTCCTTGTATACATTATTAACGTAATTGTATGTTGTTGTGATCAGGCTGTATCAGAGATCATCAGCCTGTAGTAGTAGTGCATTTATACCGAGTTATAGGATACCCCGCTATCGCAGATTTAACTCTGGAGAGTATAGGTGTTTTTGTGCGCCGGCATTATAAGTTCGAGGGTTGGATCTAGTGTTACCGTTGTGGCTGTGTGCCTTTCTAGTCCAATGATTAAGAGCCCTTGTTTTATACGAGTCCCGGTCGTAACAAATGGCGACCTTGCTTAGGATTTTGTGAACTTAGAGAAATATTGCAGGAGTGTTGTGGTCATTTGTTTTTGTTTAAAGGAATATAGTGGACACGGATTTTTTTTTGGCAAGTAGTATAACACTTAAGAGTCTTCAAGCATTTTTGAGTGAATAGTGCTACATGAGAGTTTAGGTACTTCTCTTTTTTTTTTTATAAACGTTAAGAATTTTCGGTGGACACTATGTCGGATGATGGATCAGTGTACAGTGAGGACACAGTATGGGAAACAGACTCGGAGGTGCAGCAGCGGGGATTGTACGAAGGCATTAGAGTTATAACTAGTGAGGAGGATGCAAGGAAGTTTCTGGAGATACCTATTACTGTTGACTGGGTGTCGGGGATTGATCGGTATGGTCTCCAGTGTTGAAATATTGCAGGAGTGTTGTGGTCATTTGTTTTTGTTTAAAGGAATAATATAGTGGACACGGATTTTTTTTTGGCAAGTAGTATAACACTTAAGAGTCTTAAAGCATTTTTGAGTGAATAGTGCTACATGAGAGTTTAGGTACTTCTCTTTTTTTTTTTATAAACGTTAAGAATTTTCGGTGGACACTATGTCGGATGATGGATCAGTGTACAGTGAGGACACAGTATGGGAAACAGACTCGGAGGTGCAGCAGCGGGGATTGTACGAAGGCATTAGAGTTATAACTAGTGAGGAGGATGCAAGGAAGTTTCTGGAGATACCTATTACTGTTGACTGGGTGTCGGGGATTGATCGGTATGGTCTCCAGTGTTTGGCCACGGTCATGGGGCATGTGGGTACGAGCAGTATGTCGAGAGGTGACCTGGTGGCCTGTGTGCTCGGCGGGGTGTGTGGGGCTTCGGGTGGAGTGGGAGCTGGGGCACCTCCGGCCCAGCCCCCATTCCACTCGACTCCTACCATGGCGCCCCCTCAGGCTCCGGAGCCGCGTACGTTCCCGCAGGCCGATAGTCACTGGCAGCGTGGTTTGCACTTGGGTGAGTCTCCAATTGTTGCATCTCCTCCTCCTCAAGGTTTGACTCCAGATATGATCTTCCAGCTTGAGATGGCTAAAATGCAGGCTGAGCAACGAAGGCATAAGGCTGAGCTTGAGCAACGAAAAGCTGAGCTCGAGCAACGGCAGCGAGAGAATGAGGCTGAGGAGAGAAAAGCTGAGCTTCAGGTTGAGGCTACGAAGTATTGTGCAGACAAAGATCTTGAGAAGTCTCGGGTGGAGTCAACAGGGCAGCGTCTCGGTTCTGGGAATCGAGGTCTTGATCAGTCTTTATCGCACCTTCTTAAGTTAGTCCCTGTATTTGACGAGTCGGGTGTCACTGAATTTTTTATGCGTTTTGAGAAGAAATGCCGGGAGCACCAATGGCCCGAGGTTAAGTGGGCAGCCCTTATTTCCTCTAGGTTGGTTGGCAAAGGACTCAAGGCATATGATGCGTTGCCTTTGGGGTCGTGCATCGATTATGAGGTATTGAAGGAGGCTGTCCTGCGGGCATATGAGTTACAACCAGAGACGTACAGATTGAAGTTCCGGGGTGTAACGAAGGGTCGTGAGTGCACCTTTCTTGAGCATGCCCGGGATCTGTCCGATGCATTTGGGAATTGGCTGAGATCGGAGAAGGCAACGACGTTTGAGGAGATAAAACAGTTGATGCTTCTCGAGCAGTTCTTTAAGTGTATGGGCGGCGATCTGACGTTGAATCTTAAAGAAAAGAACCCGAAAACTCTTCAGGAGGCAGCTGAGATGGCTGACCATAGGTTATCGCTGATTCGTGGGTGCGGGTCTGCACAACGGAACGATGCAGGTAACAAGGGGCGCAACACTCCACCCCCCCCCCCCCCTGAGTCAGTGATGCACCATATAACAATAACAACAAGAGCAATGATATTAATTCTGACCATAAACCTAATACCGTCCCGTATAAGAAGGGTCAGGGCCCTTCCCCACCTCAAGGGAAGCCCAAGGGGGAGTTAGAGTGTTTTCATTGTCATGAGAAGGGGCATATTGCAAGAGCCTGTCCAAGCAAGCTACCTAATGCAGTTGTGTCTTTGGCTCGCAACATTTGGGTGTCCCCGAAGTCGTCTGAGTTTGCCCGGGGTATAACGTCAGAGGCTGGGACACAGCCAGTGGAGAAGAATCCGGAAGGCTCGAACCCTGTCCGTGATGTCTTTTGCGACCATCGAGGGCGTGGCTGCGTGAAGTGGGCTGGTAAGAAGCATGGAGTTGGGCGTGGCTGCGTGAAGTGGGCTGGTAAGAAGCATGGAGTTGAGCTGTTGCGAGACACGGGTGCCTCTCAGACTTTGATGAAGACCTGAAGACCTGAATGGCACGGAAGGGTGTTAATATGGGGTGAAAGTTCTTAAAATAGCTAAACTAATGGGGCAAACGTTTTATAATATCAAAAGCAATGGGGTTAAAAATGAGGGAGAAAGGGGTCAAGAAAAAAATCCCTCAAGTGGAGGTCTCCCCTTAAAGAACAACAACACAGAATTCACTTATCATTCAGCCATGAACTCCTGGTATAATTGGCGTATCCATCAATTAACAGGCTGCGAACTATCTCACTTAACTCTTCCTACTACCACAGATTATTCTTAAACTGCACACAATCGTATATATATTATATATATATATATATATATATATATATATTAGGGTGGTCCTAATTTTTTTTTTTTTTTAATGTTAAGCTCTCACCCTGCCAAAGTGTTCCATTGGTCCCAAAAACACCCCAGCCAAAAAAGAAATGAAATCCATTAACATTTAGGGGTTTCCCAGGGGGGTCAAAGATTCCCCCCTTGCGAACATTTCCGGAATTTATCTGTGTGCAGCTTACAATGGGAAGACAAAAGGTATCTAGCGACTTGTGGCAACTGGTTCACTTTACGAGAGTATGAACATACGAGCAGTCGAGCACCAGTTACACTGTAGTAGCGAGTGAGCGAGGTTGTGTTTGTGTCAGCAGCTACCAGCTACTCTCCCTGCTAACATAATTTGCTCTAATTACATGTCTACTTGCCCATTTTTCTCAGGGAAAAATTGAGCTACAGACAAAACAAAGCCAGTTTTGGATAGCCAAAGACCATATCTTCAAGACTAAAGACCATTTTAAAACTGTAACATCAATAATAAAGAAAAAGTTGGGAAACGTCCCCTTAACATTTAACATTTGTTTCATTTCAGTTGTGTGTATTAGCATGGCATAAATTGTGTATTAGCATGGCCTAAATTAACATTTAACATTTGTTTCATTTCAGTTTCATTCAAAATGGAAAGAAGGGAAAAAGATGTTTACTTGCTTGGACCTTCAGACAAACTGGCTGGAAACAAGCTGCCTTCAAATAAGCAAGCGGTTGGGAGGTTCCTGTACATTCATGTGAAGGAAAAGAAAACAGTTAGAGAAGCGTCGACAGCGGTAATTCGCGAGGTTGTCCAATTCTGGGAAAGAGCAAGAATACCGACAAAACCGCAACAGCACGCCATCAAGAAGATGGAATCCCTATTTGCGGAATATAAGTGTTTAAAAAAGCACAAAGACCGCAAGACAGATACACAAAGAACGAATGAAGACAAATTTCGCGAGAAGTTCGACGACCTCTTTGACATTGCTCATGCTGAAGCAATGACAAGAATCACCGTTGAAGAAGATCGACAGTTTCTGATTGCCCAACGGGAAAAGGGAAGAAGAGGAACAATGGCAGGGCTAGATTTGGTTCTAGCAGCTAAGGAAGAAAGAGCAAGACAGAGAGTGCAAAGCCAGAAACGAAGACGAGATCAGGCAAACGAAGAACCCGGACCTTCTTCAAGTGTGGCAGTGCTTGCAAGTTCATCGTCTTCCAGCGAATCCAGCAGTGATGATCAACCTGATGAAACTGAAGCAGTGTTTGCCACCCCACCTCCTCCAAAGCGAGCGAAGATGAACATTGTGACGCCATCGCTGGCAGCTGCTTTGGACAGAACGAAGTTGTCCGACAGAAAAGCTGCCTTCGTACTCGCCGAAGCAGCAAAGAGCTTGGGGCACAACGTGGAAGAGCTCAACATAAATCGTTCTTCCATTCACCGCCACCGAGAATCCCACAGGATGAACTTTGCCCGCTCCGTTCAGGATAAATTTGATCCCACTGTCAGCCTGACTGTCCACTGGGATGGAAAATTAATCCCAGTTTTAACTGGCAAAGAGCAAGTGGACCGATTGCCAGTGTTGGTTTCTGGGCTTGGAGTCGACCAGCTTCTTGCAGTTCCAAAGTTGGGAAGTGGCACTGGGGCAGCTCAGGCCGATGCTGTGGTAAACGCACTGCAGGAATGGGATATAACTGATCGTGTTGCAGCTATGTCCTTCGACACAACATCTTCGAACACTGGCCACATCTCTGGAGCGTGCACCCTCATCCAGCAGAAGTTGGGAAGAGAGCTTCTATTCCTAGCTTGCCGTCACCACGTCTTGGAATTGCTTGTGGGGGCTGTCTTCAGCACCTGCATGGTGTCAACTTCCGGTCCAGTAGTTCTCCTCTTCAAAAGATTTGGTCAGAAGTGGTCGTTAATGGACCAGTCATCTTACCAAACAGCAGAGAAAATGGCGAACTTTGCTTTGTTCGAACCCGACAGAGACGATATCTTGAAGTTTGCCAAGAAGCAGCTCCAAGAAAAGCAACCCAGAGATGATTACCGCGAATTTCTAGAGCTGTGTGTCATTTTTTTGGGTGGTATTCCAGAAGGAGGAATATCTTTCAAGTCTCCAGGACCAATGCATCATGCAAGATGGATGTCAAAAGTAATCTACTCTTTGAAAGTGTGGATGTTCTCTGGCCAATTCAAATTGTCAAAAAAAGAATCACATGGCTTGGAAAGAGTCCTTGTGTTCATCGTCAAATTCTATCTGAAGGCATGGACAACTGCAACAGATGGAGTTTCAGCTCCTGCTTCTGACTTGGCACTATTGCAACAACTTACTGCATTTGAAGAGTGTGACAGCCAAGTGTCTAAGGCCGCCAGCAAGAAACTGGCATCTCATCTTTGGTACCTCTCAGAGGAACTGATCGGACTCTCTGTTTTTGATGCCACCGTTCCGCTTGATGTGAAGAGAAGGATTGTACAGAAGATGAGCGAAGAAGAAGGGCTTGAAAATCCACCCAAGAGAGCAGTCGTCGATCTGCAAGAAATCCGAAATAAGACTCTGGACGACTTCGCCTCCATGAACTCCTTGCTCCTCTTCACTCGCCTGGGTCTTTCGACAAGTTTCTTGGAGGCAAACCCAGCATCTTGGGAAGATCTTGAGGACTTCAAGACAGCAAAGGCCATCGTCGGAGCACTGAAGGTCGTCAATGACCATGCCGAACGTGGAGTGGCTCTCGTCCAGGACTTTAGCGGATTGCTAACGAAAGGGGAAGAGCAACTCCAGTTCCTTCTTCAAGTTGTCGGAGAACACCGAAAGATGTTTCCAGACTCCAAGAAATCTACCCTGACAGCGACCAGGCAACAATGAGTGGCTAGCGACCATGATACCCCTGCCTTAGAGCAGCTAATACCCACAAACTTGTCGTGGGGGGACCTGGAATGCTAGCTGTAGTGATTCCCGACATTTATTGTACATTTCTGTATATTGCCCGGTATATGCACAAGGGGGGAATCTTTGACCCCCCCTGGGAAACCCCTAAATGTTAATGGATTTCATTTCTTTTTTGGCTGGGGTGTATTTGGGACCAATGGAACACTTTGGCAGGGTGAGAGCTTAACATTTAAAAAAAAAAAAAATCATGTATAGTTAAGGACCACCCTAATATATATATATATATATATATATATATACTGTATATATGTATATATTATACACCAGTATGTACAATCGCGCTAAGAAGTCATGACTCGCTTTTTATAAGGATCGGACAATAGTTCCCAAATCTGGCTACCGCTGGCAACTCTCCACTGCCCCTCGGAGCCCGGTCGTTTCCAAATTTTAAACTATAGGTCTTTGGATATTCCCAGTAATTGGCCTACTTAGAAAATCAACCTATTTATGCCCTCCAATTTTGATTTATGTTGAAGTTTGAATAAATATAAGTAATGTTTGTTTACAATTTCTTTATAGAATAATGAGAGTAATTAATTTACATGCGCTATCTAGCATGTTGCACTCCCAGCCCCGTAGGAACGGTAGGATATTCAGCGACCGAGTCAGTCATTGTCAGGATATGAGGGGGAGTATAATCTCTTTGCGTTTATATTCACCTTTGTCCTTTTACACTTGCCTTTCCATCTTCCGTTTTTATATGAGTCTCCCTATGGGTTATTATATATTCTAAAAGTGAAAATTCATCGTTTGTCTATACAAATTACAAGCTGTTCTCGAGTATTCAAGCTTTCTTCCAAAATATACTGGAGACCGCTTGTTTTTCAGGCAGACTGTTGTCCCACATAGAGAATAAAATGTGGATAAAACAATCTGTTAGATGTTTATTTACGTGATTTATTGACACTCATGGTTTGAATATTAGTTTTATCTGTTGGTTTTAATTTTATGAGATACTTTTCTACCAGTATTGTTGATTTAAAAAGTAATACAAGCATTAAGAAACTTGCTCCACATTTTAATCCTGAATCTATGTGAGCGAAATACTACATGTTTCAAAATTTTTCGTTCGGGTTAGTCTAAACTTTCGTATTATTTGGTTTGCTCTCACATAATGAGAAAAATTATTGCAACAATACTTGTATATCGTGTTTTTGGTATAGTTTCCTTCAATACAGTTCTCCCCAGTGTGTAATATATGAATATAGTAGCGCCTCAATAGTTGCCAGATAGCACTTTCTGAACAAAAGGTACTGGGAATCGAGTCATGACTTCTTAGCGCGATTGTACAATAATTCAGAGGGAAAAATAGTTAGTTATAAACTAGACGGTTCAAGAAAGAAAGAGAGAGAGAGAGAGAGAGTGAGATAGAGAGTGTGTGTGTGTGAATGAGAGTGAAAGTAATGTGTGTGTTTTTTTATTTTTTTTCTATATTCCAACTACTCCCTCTCGGGCATAGGCTGAGAGACTGCACACTCAACCGCTGAACACGGTGAGGCCCGTGAGGTCTTGTTCCAGTCTAGGGAGTGAGACATGCGAAGCACCCCGGCGCCTCGAAGCAATCCCATCTCTGAATCTGCTCCGCCTCTGCGCTTCACTGTCTCACTCTCCAGACTCGGACCCTCACTCTCACAACGCCACATATTGAGCAATTAACTCACTAGGCATTGCACCCCTGTAGCATATTTTGAATAAGGGAATATTCATACAGTGCTATTTAATTAGGGAACAATGAGGGTATTTTTGGCATTTCATTGTGCTGTGGTAATGCACTGAAACTAGGTAGGCTACAGCACAAATTCCATCCCGATAATATCTTCCCATTGACACATTGGGATTCGAACCCAGGTCCATTGGATTACCAGTCCAGTGGCAAGACCACTCTGCCACTGTATGTGTATGCATGAGTACAAAGGAGTACAAAGGAAATCAAGCAACAACAGATCTAGTGACCCTTCTAGGTCGCTTGTCCTCCAAAACACTGAGGATCAAGTGTCCAAACAGTGGTTTAGAGTGGGTAAGGGAACATTGGAAAGGGAATTACTGCCCTGGAACTAATGTCCGTGGCAGGATTAGGAAGTTAGTAGAGGACAGATGGGTTAGTAACTGAAGAGGGGATAAAATAAAGTTATTCATTTACAAACGCAGTCGCGGGTTTGATGAGAGATATTTGTCTAGGCGGAGTTTAAATGAATCAACGGTGATGCAGTCTATAACGTTTCGGGGAAGCCCATTCCACAAGTTGACAACTCGATTGAAGAAGAAATTCTTAGATTCGTGCGAGTTAAAAGATTTACCAATAATTTTGCAACCGTTTCCCCGCGTGTAATTAGATTGGTCGACAGTGAAGTACTTACTACAGTTCATATTGTCGATGCCTTTGATGATTTTGAACACTTGAATTAAGTCACCTCTTAATCTGCGCTGGGTTAAAGGAAATAGATTTAATTCTCTAAGACGCTCTTCGTATGGTTTGTTCTTTAGGCTAGGTATCATTTTGGTAACTCTACGTTGAACTCGTTCTAGCTTGTTTATATCTTTTTGGTAATAAGGGCACCAGGATTGAACGCAGTATTCCAGAAGAGGGCGGACTAAGGAATTGTAAAGGGTTAGGATAACTTCTTTGGATTTATGCTCAAATGACCTGCCTATAAAGCCAAATATTTTGTTTGCCTTCTTAACAACTTCTGAACATTGTTGACTCGGTTTTAGGTTACTCGATATTGTTACTCCCAGATCGGTTTCTCTGTTTACATTCTTAAGCTGAGTGCCATTCATCGAATAGTTTGCTTTCTCATTTAGGTATCCGACATGTAGTACTTTACATTTATCCGCATTGAAACTCATTTGCCAAATTTGGGCCCAACATGACAATTTATCTAGATTGTGTTGCATATCGTCAACTTGTTCTTTTGAGAGTACGCTATTTGCAATTTTTGTATCGTCAGCAAATTTTGAGATTGTGCAGGTGAGACCCTCATCTATGTCGTTGATGTAAATTAGAAAGAGAATTGGTCCTAGTACCGATCCCTGGGGTACCCCGCTACTTACATTGGTCCATTTAGATGCCTTACCGTTTATGACTACCCTTTGCTTTCTGTTGCTGAGCCAATTTTCTATCCATTTCAACACACCGTCTTGTATTCCATGCGCTTTTAGTTTTAGCAGTAAACATTTGTGGGGAACTTTGTCAAAGGCCTTTTGAAAATCAAGGTATATAATATCTACAGCTTTACTCTCATCGTAGAGGTTGAGGATATCGTGGAAGAAGTCTAAGAGGTTTGTTAAACAGGAACGTTGTTTACGAAAGCCGTGTTGAGTATCTTTAAGTATGTTATTTTCCTCTAAGTGATTTACGAGTCTGTCTCGTATGACCGTTTCTAGCATTTTACATACAACTGAGGTTAAGCTAATTGGACGATAGTTACTGGGTAGGGATTTGCTGCCTTTTTTGAATATCGGTGTTATGTTGGCTAGCTTCCACTGATCAGGCATAGTTCCAGACTGCAAGGATTTATTGAATAGTAATGTCAGTGGTTTGGAGAGCTCATTCTTAGCTTCCTTTAGAACTCTAGGCGAGATTGTATCAGGTCCTGGCGTTTTATTTACCTTGAGTTTATCTAAACAATTCAGTACTTCTCTCTCTGTAACGGTGATATTGCTTAGAACATCTGAATTATCAATCTGAATCGGCGATGGTGTAGGGATATCACTGAGGTCTTCTGTTGTAAAAACTGATGCAAAGAAGGTATTGAGGGCATTACTCATTTGTACTTCGTCTTTGGTGTATTCTCCTTTTTCATCGAGTAACGGTCCAACAGTTGAAGTAACTACTTTTTTCTTTCTGATATAACTATAGAATTCTTTCGGGTTTGTTTTACTTTGATTCGCAATATGTAACTCTAAGGTCTTTTTACTTTGCTTAATTAACTTTTTGGCTTTGCGTCGTAGCTCTACAAATTTCACCCGTTCTTCGTCATTTTGTGAGGATTTTAATCTATCATTAGCAAATTTTTTAGCAAGCAGGCAGTTTGAAATATCTTTATTCCACCATTTGGGCTTATTATTATGGCCTGGACGCCGTATTTTCGATGGTATGCAGTCTTGCACTGCTTTTAGGTAAGTGGTTTCGAATAACTTCCAAGATGTATTTATGTCGTTATTGTTAATTAAAAAGCTCCAGTCAGTTTCTTTAAACATAGCTCTAAGTTTATGGAAGTTTGCTTTCTTGAAATTAGGGACTTTTTCGATGCTACTATTTGGTTCGTTACTAGTAAAGTTTAAAGTGAAAGTTATCGTACGATGGTCGCTGTTACTGAATTCATCACCAACATTCAAATTCTCTATCAATTCTTCTTTTGTTGCAAGTACAATGTCAAGAACGTTATTACCACGGGTCGGCGTTCGAACAAATTGATAAAGCGAACTCTCTTGCAAGTTCGTATACAAGTCAGGTCCGGAGTGTGAAGTAAGAGTATCGCCCCACTTGGTCACAGGTAAATTAAAGTCGCCAAAAATTACGGTATCTTGTGAGTTACTTACATCTGCAATTTGTTCGTAAATTTCTCGGTCAGTTTGCACTGATTGAGCTGGATGTCTGTATATTAACGCAAGTATTATTTTTGTACCTTTATTATTCTTTATTAGCACAAAATATGTGTCGACGTTCACAATTTGAGGTTTTGACACGAGGGTCGGGTTAAGACTTTCTTTGATATAAAATAAAACGCCACCTCCATTTTTATTTATTCGGCTGTTCTCAAACATTACATAACCGGGAAGTGAATACTCTGCTAAAAAGTCTCTATCTTCTGTATTGAGCCAAGATTCTGTTATGCCAATCACATCATAATTTTCTGTAAACACTAGTTCCTCTAAATCTGAAAATTTATTGTGTATGCTACGAGCGTTTGCATAGAAAACCTTTAAAGTTGCGGTTTTAGAACTCACAGAACGTTCTTTCATCGATTTTTTGGTTCTGGTCGGATCTACATTTACATTCATGGCTGTCCTCGGTCCTCGGTCGTTATCCCTGGCGGTTTTGAATTTGGGTCGTGTTGGTGGAGCTTTAGCCAAATTCGCGGTTCTTGACGGATTAGTATTTAATTCCTTTGTAGGTTGCCGTCCTCGCTGTCTTCGGTCCTCCTTCCTGGTTGTCCTGTGCTGAGTCGATTTCTTCTCCGAAAATCCTTCACCGCATCGTTGAGAAGACGCCCAAAACGTGCTGCTCCCACCTGGTTCAGATGAACTCCATCATCCGAAAACAAATAGTCATCGTAGTAGAAATTGTCCCAGGTGTCGACGAATCCCACGTTCTCCTTCCTGCAGAGGTTTGCTTGACAACGATTTGTGCTGGTGGCTATGTTGTAAAATCGGCTCTCAACACCGAGCCGGGGGACGATTCCTGAGACGATGATCCTTGATGACTTCTCCTTAAACGACTTGATCAGCTGCTGGTACTTTAAAAGCAAATCTTCCGACCGGGTTCGCTGTACATCGTTGGATCCAACGTGGATGACGTACATTGTATTAGCAGGGGCCAGCTTTGATACTTCGTCAACTGCTGCAACTACGTCATCCACACCACCACCAGGGATACAAAAACGCTTCCTGGTCTTAGGTGCCCTGGCGCAAAACTCTGTGAGCTGACCACGTATCATCGAGTCTCCCACGAGCCGGACTTCTTCTATTTCCTCTTCGTCATCTGAGTCTGCGAGTATCTGGAAACGGTTTTGACACTCGGTAATCGGTATGTGTTTCCTGGTCTTGGGGCAAACGTTGTTCCTCACGACACGGAAGTTGTCTTGAGGGGGAAGAGAGTCACTATTTGTATCTTGAGTATCGGAAACATCAGCTGAAGTGGCTACTGTAGGCGTTGAATTGTTGGCAGTTGACGTTGGGGCGTTGGTGGCTGCTGGAGTTGCGGTGACAATTGAAGTTTGTGGTACTCCAACATTGAGTGTTACAAACTCTTGGAGTGATTCCAGCTTCATGGTGAGGACGTTGATCTTGTTGTAGGCTTTATCTAATTTCACTGTAAAATTCTCTCGTTGCTGGCAGAGCCGGCAGACTTGAAAATCGATATTTTCCACCATGAGAGAGAGAGAGAGAGTACAAAGGAGTACAAAGGAAATCAAGCAACAACAGATCTAGTGACCCTTCTAGGCTGCTTGTCTTCCAAATCACTGAGGATCAAGTGTCCAAACAGTAGTTTAGAGTGCGTAAGGGAACATTGGAGAGGGAACTACTGCCCTGGAACTAATGTCCGTGGCAGGATTGGGAAATTAGTAGGGGACAGATGGGTTAGTAACTGAGGGGGGGATAAAATATAGTTATTCATTTACAAACGCAGTCAGTCGCGGGTTTGATGCGAGATATTTTTCTAGGCGAAGTTTAAATGCATCAACGGTGCTGCAGTCTATAACGTCTCGGGGAAGCCCATTCCACAAGTTGACAACTCGATTGAAGAAGAAATTCTTAGATTCGTGTGAGTTAAAAGATTTACCAATAATTTTGCAACCGTTTCCCCGCGTGTAATTAGATTGGTCGATAGTGAAGTACTTACTACAGTTCATATTGTCGATGCCTTTGATGATTTTGAACACTTGAATTAAGTCGCCTCTTAATCTGCGCTGGGTTAAAGGAAATAGATTTAATTCTCTAAGACGCTCCATGTATGGTTTGTTCTTTAGGCTAGGTATCATTATGGTAATTCTACGTTGAGAGAGAGAGAGAGAGAGCTACATAGAGCTACATAGATACACAGACCACACAGACCTCAATGTCCTTACTAGGCAGTCTGGCCTTACAAACTATATATGCATATATGCATATATACACATACACATACATACATATACATATACACATATATATATACATATATATGAGAGAGAGAGAGAGAGAGAGAGAGAGAGAGAGAGAGAGAGAGAGAGAGAGAGAGGTGCAGTGTCTGAATGTGAACAAGTGGCAATGAACGTGAGAGTGTGAGTGAGTGTGTGTGTGTGTGTGTGTGTTTGTCATTGAAAGCTACTGAAACTACTACTACAACTACTATTATTAATACATAAAATATAATAACAATACAAGTACAAGTGATAATAAAAATACATTTAATAATAATAACAAAAATAATAATAACAATAACAATAATAATAATGAATCCAATAATAACAAAATACTAAATAACACTAAACATTGCTACTACTAATAATATACAAATATCAAATTGATATTACGACGAGTGAAGATATTAAGGGGGTAGTGCTTGGTGTTTGGTCTATATACCGGTATATATTTATTAGTTTATTTTTTAGTTTCCTCGCTAGACCTCCATCAAGCTTAGACAAACACCCTATAGATCCCCTTTCAAATAAATGTGTACATTTTTCGGTAGAAAAATATCTCGGCCCATGGCCGGTTCCTTCTAAAATTAGATGCTCACTATCGCTCACCAGGAAAAAATCGACACCTAAAGGGCACGACAGATTTTAATATTAACACAAACATTAGGCAAAAGGTCTCAAATTCGCCAAACTAACGAAACGAACGTCTAAGACCTCAAAATTAATATATTTTAAGCATGAGGGAGAAGGGGGGCCAGAAGAAGCGAGTACTACCCCCTTAAGGAGAACAAGACAAGGACATATTGCAATTTGACAAGAATAAAGGGGTGAAGGTGGATAAAAGAATGCCAAGAGTGGAGGGGAGAAAGTTGTGTGTAGGTGTATGTGTGTGTATATGTGTGTGTGCGTGTGCGTGTGTGTGTTTGTAAAGTATTGAAAGAGATGGGGTGAGACAAAAGATTCATGTCGAAATTACTGAGGGATTAAATCTCTCTCTCTCTCTCTCTCTCTCTCTCTCTCTCTCTCTCTGTCTGTCGCTCTCTCTCTGTCTCTCTCGACAATAAACTCATAATTATACAGTATGTGTTACTGAAATGTACGTCACACAGAACGAAAACAAAAAAATATATACAGTATATATGGCTAATTATTTTTACAGCCAGAGTGTATTCAATTTTGTTCATTAGCTCACCCAATAGAATATTTATATGCCTTTGACCTTTAGCTAATTTAAAGGGGGGGAGGGGGGGGGTAGATGTGGCTTTTTCTGAAAACCACCTTTTCCCTCATGTTAAGCCCCATTAATGTTGAGACTTTAAGACGTTCGCCCCATTAGTTTTGAAATGTTTAGACGATCACACCATGCAATATTTATTTTAAGACAAAAGGTCTTAAACCTTTTGTCCCATTTCTTCATCAATATCAGACCTTTCTTGTCATTTAAGTGTCCACTTTCTACCTGGCGAGCGATAGCGAACCTGTAGTTTAGTAGTAACCGGTCTTCGGCCAGGACATTTATCTATCGAATAATATACATTTTGTATCTAGAAGGGAGGTGTTGGGGCTGTTTTTTGAGTTTGGTGAAGGTCTAGGGGGGGAAACTAAAAAGAACAAAAAACTAGTATCAAGATAAATTAATAAGCAAATTAATTCGCCTATCCCACACTTATTTCCTGACTAGCTCATCCCAAATGGTGGACACAGTAGCTCAATTGCTGTAGTGGTTTTACAGTTATACAGGTTATAGGGGTCAGTATTTTTGGCCAACTTCTACTGAGCAGGGTATAGCATGATTGACTTAGAAGACTAATAATGGCCACAAAACCGTTAATTGACCACTTGCGAGTTTTGTTTTATAAGGAAGTTGGAGCTGTAGATATTGGTATTCAGCGGAACTACCTGTTAAAAAACGCTTGTAGTACATTTATTAATACATAAAACCCGATTCAACATACTCTTTAGCCATCAAAAACTTACATAATTATTGCATTTCTATTTACCACCGATGTCTACAGCTCCAACTTCCTTATAGCCTGAAACTCGCAAGTGGTCAATTGGTCATATCATTTAAGGGGGAATGGTTTGTTTACTGGTCTATTTATTGATATATTGTTTTTTGGTTTCCTCCCTAGACCTCCATCAAGCTTAAACAATATTCCAATAAACATAAATATGTACATTTTTCGGTAGAAAAATGACTCGGCTGAAGGCCGTGTTCCTCTTAAATTACAGGCTCGCTATCTCTCGCCACGAAAAAAATCGACACCTAAATGGCACGAAAGGTCTTAATATTGGCATATAAATTGGGCGAAAGGTCTTAAAATCGCCATACTAATGGGGCTAAACATGAGGGAAATAGGGGTCCATAAAAAATCCCTCAAGTGGAAATCTCCTTTCAATCTTGGAATGGTATGAATTTTAACTTATAACAAAACATAATGTTGAATACGTTAACTACACTGCACACAACAATAGTGTCAATGTCGATGTAATTTCCTATCTAGGCCAAACTTAAGGGGGGTCCCTTCTTCCTCATGTTTAACTCCATTCGTTCTGAGATTTTAAGACATTTTGTCCCGTTAGTTTGGCGATTGTAAGACCTTTCGCCCCACTTATTGCCAATATTAAGACTTTCCATGCAAGTTAGGTGTCGATTCTTTCCAGGCGAGCATTAGCTAGCCTGTAATTTAAGACGTATCGGCCATCGGCCAGGACATCTTTCTATCGAAAAATGTACACATTTATCTTGAAGGAGGGTCTTGGGGGATGTTTTTTTGTTTAAGCTTGATGAAGGTCTAGGGAGGAAACTACAAAAAAACAAAAAATAATAACAGTAATAACTAAAAATAAAAAAATCATAATTATAATATTACTAAAAAGATAAATAAATAAGCAAAAAGCAAATAAATACGCCCATCCCCCCTTAACCTCTTCATTCAATGGCATTCAAATCAGCTGAACTGAAAAGGTACTTGCTGGATCTTGATACCTATGGTGGCACAGACCCAGATGGGGTTTTCCCTCTCTTTTTTAAAAAGGTTGCAGTGGTCTTGGCACCTAAATTGGCTGTGGTGTTTAGGTTGCTTTTGAAATCAGGTAGTTTTCCTCTTTGCTGGCATAAGGCTATTATCACTCCTATTCCAAAGGAAAATACTGCCTAATCATCTCCTAATGACTATCGCCCTATCTCCATTATACCTATCCTATCCAAGCTCTATGAGAGGCTTTTGTCCAGACGCCTTTCCTCTTATTGTAATAGTCATAATTTGATACCAAACTCACAGTTTGGTTTTCGTGAGGGACTGGGTACATGTGATGCACTTCTGACACTCACCCATGACTTGCAATCTTCATTGGACCAGGGACATGAGTCTCGCGTCCGTGGCTATTGACTTTAGTTCTGCATTTGATTTAGTCAACCATAAAGCACTTCTGTTTAAGTTACAGCTCATTGGTATTGGTGGCAATTTTTTAAGGATCTTTGAAGATTTTTTGACGAAAAGATCTCAGTCTGTGGTCATTGATGGTTGTCATTCCCCTTCTGTTACTGTTGTTTCTGGTGTTCCACAAGGCAGTGTCCTTGGGCCTTTGTTTTTTATTATTTTTACTGCTGACCTGTGTTCCGAGCTTGAAAATAAACTAATCTCCTATGCTGATGATACAACTTTATATGCGTCAATTGCATCACCAATAGATCGACACGTAATTGCTACTGCTCTGAATAGGGATTTAGCCAAAATTACATCATGGTGTGAACTTTGGGGCATGAAACTTAATGCTAGTAAAATACACTCCATTATCATCAGCAGATCTCGTACCTTGGATCCTCCCCATCCTTATCTACAAGTTTCTGGCGAGCAAATTGAGAATGTGGATACTCTGCGTTTGTTAGGAGTTACTCTTGATCCCAAACTTACTTTTGAAAAGCATATTCGTTCTTTCTCCTCTTCCATTTCCCCAAAAATTGGTCTGCTTCGTAAGGTTTATAAAACATTTGCTTGTGACGCCACAGTTATCAAGTCTTTTTATGCTTTTATTTTGCCACATTTCGAGTACTGCTCACCTGTCTGGTTGTCAGCAGCTGACTGCCATCTCAAGTTGCTTGACAGGTCGCTAAATTCCATCAGTTTTATTCTACCTCATTTGTCTCTTGATCTGTGTCATCGACGTAAAGTTGGTGCCCTTAGTCTTTTAATTAAAGTTTTTAACAACCCTCAGCATCCCTTACATGGGGTTCTGCCTGGGCCCTATGTCAGGGCTCGTGCAACTAGATTCACAAGCAATCTTAATGATCTTGCCATGAGCCGTGTTCATTTTTCTACTACACAGTTTTCACGGTGTTTTGTGCCGGCCATGGTTGACTTGTGGAATAAGTTGCCAAATGAGCTGGTCAATTCAGCTAATATCTCCATTTTTAAGTCTAGAGTTAATGCTTTTTTGCAGCATTAATTCTAATTTTTAAACTTATTTTTTTCTATTTGATTGTATTATATTTATGCTTGATATCCTCCACTGCATAATATGTTATCTGTGTTTAATATGTGTATATGTACAGTACAGTATACAGTATATGTTTTTATTTTTTCCTAAGTTGCCGTAGTCTCTCTCCAGTGCCTCCGGGTGTTTTGTGTGGATTGATCTTGATGGTGTTTCTGCACCCTGGTTGGAGACTTCGGCATCTCATATAAGAATAATAATAATAATAATAATAATAATAATTCTGGCTATTTATTAGACGATTGTATGCCGTTTAGGAAAGACCTCAAGGAATCAAAGGGGTAAGAACTATCCAAATTGACAATCCACTTCCAACATTCCTCCTCCTCCCTCTCCAACCCTCCCTTGCTTCCATTCTTCCCTTCCCCTCCCCTATGTCTTTCTTCTCTTTTTCTCTCTCTCTCTCCACCCCCTCTTCCATCTCTCTCTCCTTCTTCGCTCTCTCTCTCTCCCCTCTTCCATCCCTTCCTCCCTCCTCCTACCTCCTTCCTCCCTCTATTTAATTCCTCCCTCTCCCCTCCACCCCCCCCCCTCCCACTATTTGAATTCATCAACCTCTGGAACCATTTCTATAACCAGCCTACTCTGTTACGCAAGGATGGCACTCATCTAAACCCTGTGGGTTCAGCATGCATGGGTCGTCTCCTACACGAAGCAGTCCGCAGCAATGGATCAAAAAACGCCATCCGAGAAGAAGCAGCAGTGACATAAATCATCTAACGCCAAGCAAAATACAGAGGCAACCGAGGACCACCAGCGATAAGGACCGAAGACAGCAGCGAGGACCGAGGACAGCCATGAACATAAATGTAGATCCGACAAGAACCAAAAATATTATTAAAGAGCGTTCCGTGAGTTCTAAAATAACAAATATAAAGGTTTTCTATGCAAACGCTCATAGCATACGCAATAAATTTTCAGATTTAGAGGAGCTAGTGTTTACAGAAAATTATGATGTGATTGGCATAACAGAATCTTGGCTCAAAACAGAAGATAGAGACTTTTTAGCAGAATATTCACTTCCCTGTTATGTAATGTTTGAGAAAAGCCGAATAAATAGAAATGGAGGTGGCGTTTTACTTTATATCAAAGAAAGTCTTAACCCTACCCTCTTGTCAAAACCTCAAATTGTGAACGTCGACACATCTTTTGTGCTAATAAAGAATAATAAAGGTACAAAAATAATACTTGCGTTAATATACAGACCTCCAGCTCAATCAGTGTAAACTGACCAAGAAATTTACGAACAAATTGCAGATGTAAGTAACTCACAAGATACCGTAATTTTTGGCGACTTTAATTTACCTGTGACCAAGTGGGGCGATACTCTTACTTCACACTCCGGACATGACTTGTATGCGAACTTGCAAGAGAGTTCGCTTTATCAATTTGTTCGATCGCCGACCCAAACGTTCTTGACATTGTACTTGCAACAAAAGAAGAATTAATAGAGAATTTGAATGTTGGTGATGAATTCAGTAACAGCGACCATCGTACGATAACTTTCACTTTAAAGTTTACTAGTAACGAACCAAATAGTAGCATTGAGAAAGTCCCTAATTTCAAGAAAGCAAACATTCATAAATTAGAGCTATGTTTAAAGAAACTGACTGAAGCTTTTTAATTAACAATAACGACATAAATACATCTTGGAAGTTATTCAAAACCACTTACCTAAAAGCAGTGCAAGACTGCATACCATCGAAAATACGGCGTCCAGGCCATAATAATAAGCCCAAATGGTGGAATAAAGATATTTCAAACTGTCTGCTTGCTAAAAAATTTGCTAATGATAGATTAAAATACTCACAAAATGACGAAGAACGGGTGAAATTTGTAGAGCTACGACGCAAAGCCAAACAGTTAATTAAGCAAAGTAAAAAGACCCTAGAGTTACATATTGCGAATCAAAGTAAAACAAACCCGAAAGAATTCTATAGTTATATCAGAAAGAAAGAAGTAGTTACTTCAACTGTTAAACCGTTAGTCGATGAAAATGGAGAATACACCAAAGACGAAGTACAAATGCGTATTGCCCTCAATACCTTCTTTGCATCAGTTTTTACAACAGAAGACCTCAGTGATATCCCTAAACCATCGCCGATTTAGATTGATAATTCAGATGTTCTAAGCAATATCACCATTACAGAGAGAGAAGTATTGAACTGTTTAGATAAACTCAAGGTAAATAAAATGCCTGGACCTGATACAATCTCGCCTAGAGTTCTAAAGGAAACTAAGGATGAGCTCTCCAAACCACTGACATTACTATTCAATAAATCCTTGCAGTCTGGAACTATGCCTGATCAGTGGAAGCTAGCCAACGTAACACCGATATTCAAAAAAGGCAGCAAATCCCTACCCAGTAACTATCATCCAATTAGCTTAACCTCAGTTGTATGTAAAATGCTAGAAATGGTCATAAGAGACAGACTCGTAAATCACTTAGAGGAAAATAACATACTTAAAGATACTCAACACGGCTTTCGTAAAAAACGTTCCTGTTTAACAAACCTCTTAGACTTCTTCCACGATATCCTCAACCTCTACGATGAGAGTAAAGCTGTAGATATTATATACCTTGATTTTTAAAAGGTATTTGACAAAGTTCCCCACAAACGTTTACTGCTAAAACTAAAAGTGCATGGAATAGAAGACGGTGTGTTGAAATGGAAAGAAAATTGGCTCAGCGACAGAAAGCAAAGAGTAGTCATAAACGGTAAGGCATCTAAATGGACCAATGTAAGTAGCGGGCTACCCCAGGGATCGGTACTAGGACCAATTATCTTTCTAATTTACATCAACGACATAGATGAGGGTCTCACCTGTACAATCTCAAAATTTGCTGACGATACAAAAATTGCAAATAGCGTACTCTCAAAAGAACAAGTTGACGATATGCAACACAATCTAGATAAATTGTCATGTTGGGCCCAAATTTAGCAAAGAGTTTCAATGCGGATAAATGTAAAGTACTACATATCAGATACCTAAATGAGAAAGCAAACTATTCGATGAATGGCACTCAGCTTAAGAATGTAAACAGAGAAACCGATCTGGGAGTAACAATATCGAGTAACCTAAAACCGAGTCAACAATGTTCAGAAGTTGTTAAGAAGGCAAACAAAATAATTGGCTTTATAGGCAGGTCATTTGAGCATAAATCCAAAGAAGTCATCCTAACTTTTTGCAATTCCTTAGTCCGCCCTCTTCTGGAATATTGCGTTTAATCCTGGTGCCCTTATTACCAAAAAGATATAAACAAGCTAGATCGAGTTCAATGTAGAGTTACCAAAATGATACCTATCCTAAAGAACAAACCATACGAAGAGCGTCTTAGAGAATTAACACCTAACGAGCGGCCTAGGCGGTAATTTATATGTACCGCCCAGCGGGGTGTTTTTACCCTAAATAGGGTTGTTTATGTGATCATTTTCATTCCTAAATAAGACCCAGAGCGTAAAACAAGTATCTATCCCTGAAAGGGCATAAACAGAGCTTTCCAATGACACCCCAACCATCCTTGTATGACCGCTAGTTTTCTTGCAACGATCGCGCAACACGAGTGCAAAAACCATGTAATTATGTACTTTCCCTACATAATTCCCTGTGTAGCGAGTGCGTGAGGGTGGGGGAGGGTGGAATTCATGTCAGTTGGCCCACCGCGGTGGTGTGCGACGGTCATAGCCTGACTACGCTCCTCACACCGCTCAGCTCTCTCTCTCTGCAACATTACGTGCTGAAAATGGCACACGACATAAGTTGTGAACCGCCACTTAGTCCAAATTTCTTTCACACGACATAAGTTGCGCGCCGTCAATAAAGGGTTAAATCTATTTCCTTTAACCCAGCGCAGATTAAGAGGTGACTTAATTCAAGTGTTCAAAATCATCAAAGGCATCGACAATATGAACTGTAGTAAGTACTTCACTATCGACCAATCTAATTACACGCAGGGAAACGGTTGCAAAATTATTTGTAAATCTTTTAACTCACACAAATCTAAGAATTTCTTCTTCAATCAAGTTGTCAACTTGTGGAATGGGCTTCCCCGAGCTGTTATAGACTGCAACACCGTTGATTCATTTAAACTCCGCCTAGACAAATATCTCGCATCAAACCTGCGACTGACTGCGTTTGTAAATGAATAACTTTATTTTATCCTCCCCTCAGTTACTAACCCATCTGTCCCCTACTAACTTTCTAATCCTGCCACGGACATTAGTTCCCTTTCCAACGTTCCCTTATCCACTCTAAACCACTGTTTGGACACTTGATCCTCAGTGTTTTGGAGGACAAGCAGCCTAGAAGGGTCACTAGATCAGACTGTTGTTGCTTGATTTCCTTTGTACTTCCTTTGTACTATTTTCCTCATTTCCTTCATATTTCCTCGCACCTCTCTCTCTCTCATACACACACACATGATTGCTGCACCCAACCCTTCTTATGTATATTCTACACACTCTCACACAGACACACATAGATATACACACACACACACACACACTGAGAGAGAGAGAGAGTACACAGTAATACAAAAGAAAACAAGCAGCAACAGTTCTAGCGACCCCCCCAAGGTTGCTTGCCCTCCAAAACACTGCTGTTTCTAGTGTCCAACAGTATTTCAGAGAGATAAAGATGTGAAAATGAAATTCCTCCCTGGGGATTAACATGGCAGGGAGGGGGGATAATATTAATGAAATAACACTATTACGGTAATATTATCGAGATGACGGGGTTGGAAGAGAATGAGCCAAGACGTCCCCAGAACCTCCTCCCGTATGTAAAAGAGCCACCAACATCATCATGCTGAATTGCCTCCATACAATACAGGGAGAAATAAATAAATAAGTTCCCCCAACACCAGTATAAAGGTAAACAGAGCCCCACTACCTGTGTGGGCCAAAACGGGCCGCTCCCTCACTTTAATCCCCACCAAAAATAGCCGCTCCCTGCCCGAGGTGAGAATTTCCTACCCGAACCAAACCTGGACTACGAGGAGGACATGTTTATGCAATTATGGCATCAACCTCCTCAATTCCCACGTATTCATCCAAAATACAATAACTACAGTTACAACTACTACGGGAATCAACAACTACAATCTCCATATTCTCCCTTATAATAAAGACATTCCATATAACATGCCAAATACCTGTAGACATCCAAAACTGTAATTCAATTATCACCCATACATCAAAGCTTCTTCATCCATACATCTAATATTAATAAAGAAAGACTGCAATTACCTTTGTAACCATATACTGTATGTATTGTAATTTTAAGAACCTTAATAACCTCGGCAATAATAAAAAACTAGATTTCTCATGCCTCCCATATACCGAAACGCACCACCCAGACACCTGAATTAAAACGGAACATTACCTGCCCGAGCCAAGAATTTGTTAGGCAAAGTTGATTCCACTTTCGGGTACCTCTCCTTTCGGGGCGAACGTGCTTAATAGCTGTTAATTAAACTCGGAGTATACTTCCGTAGGGATTAGCCTAAATCCCCTTAAAAAGTTTCTACAAGCAGCTGTGTGTGAGGTGACCGAGAAAAAGTGGTGTAGGCGAGCTAGAAGTGCATATTTTAGTTAGAGCGTGTGAAGAAGACTTCCCCCCCTTGTGTCAACAGGAATGGACAACGGACTCAGTCGCCACGTGTGACCAGATCTCTCATGGGCATCTACTTCTATACTTCAACCAAATAAAGTGCCTCTTGTTCGATAAAGTGTTTTGATGATTATTGCGAAGGTTATATTAGTTATGTTAGTGTTCAACTTAACGTCATCTTCAGAGACTATTAATTGTCTCCTTCTAGCCATCGCCACTCGATTTGAGAGAACAAAACAAATTCTATACATGGGATTGATATATATATCATTCTTGGGATATTGTCTCCTATATTCCGTATAAGAGCTATACATATATTCGTTCGGGAAATATACATGCACAAAATACGTAAATACCAGTGAACACTCAGTCAGATCTTATTTTATGTGTTGTTATTAGCTGAGTACGCGATTGCATGTATAAATGTTCACAGAGAGTGTTTATTTGTCAGTCTCTTAGTTAAACTATTATAAAGATTATGCTTCCTGACTTCAACCTGAGTTTAAGCCTTATTTTGAGTGGAATGTAAACTCCTGTCATTATCACGTCGCGTTAACTTCTTCACGGCGAGATTTTAAGCCCCGCACACAGGCTATCATAATTATTTACTTACTCACTGAATTTGTATTCATTATTTTAACTCTGTGAGTTGATTTACATTTATTTCTTTTCTTATGTTGAATTAACGTCAAGTTATTCACTTCTCAACTAATATCCTTATTTGCATATAACTTTGTCACTGTGTGTGTGCCTACGCAGAATTGTCTATTTACCTCGCTTCACTCGCTACCTCGCGTTTGCCATTTACCTTCAGGATATTATTTATTGTTTGAGACTAACCTCTCTGTGTTATTTATACTATAATTTACATAGTTATCTTGTATACTTAATTGATATTATTTTGCAATTGCATATTATGTATTCCTGCCAGTATTTTTAAGCAGGAACATTAATACTTATTGTATTATTCTTGTATGATTATATTGAGCTCATTTGATATAGATGAGACTCAATCCTATTGTCTTACCTTGTACCCTAGCTAGTAAAGAAATAAAACTTGTGTACCGAAACTGTGTATTCTGTGACACTGGTGGTGATTGATTGATATAAGGTTTATATATTAAAGTCAGCTGTGTTCCCGTTGAGTGTTTATAGTTCTGAGCTTTCCTATGGTGGAAATAACGAACTGGTATAAAGCGTGCTAAACTATAGCGTCGCATAACATTTATATTAATTTACAAATGCGGTCAACCTTGGATTCAGAGCAAGGTGCTTGTCAACAGTGTTGCAGTTTATAACATATGGGGGAAGTCCATTCCACAAGTTGACAACTCGATTGAAAAAGACATTTTTGGATTGATGAGAGTTGAAAGGTTTACCAATGATTTTGCAACCATTTCCCCAGTGTGTAGTTTGATCGGTCAATCGTAAAGTATTTACTACAGTTCATATTGTCGATGCCTCTGATGATCTTAAAAACTTTAATTAGGTTGCCTCTTTTTTTTTTTTTTTTTTTTTTTTAAGAGACAATGAACGGAGGAAGGAAAAACACAGATAAAACAAAAAGGTCCATGTGCCTAAAGGCATCCTCCATTCATAAAATGTTTGTAATCTACGCTTTGTTAGGAGAAACGGATGTAATTCTTCAAGACGTTTCTCATATGCTTTGGTTTTTAGACTGGGTATCATTTTAATGACTGCGTTGAACACCTTCCAGTTTGTCTATATCCTTTTGATAGTAAGGGCACCAGGACTGAACGCAATATTCCAGGAGTGGGCAAACTAAGGAATTATAAAGAATGAGGATTACCGGTACATCTTTGAATTTATGCTCAAAGGACCTGCTTATGAAACCAATAATTGTGTTTGCTTTCTTAACAACCTCCTTGCATTGTTGACTAGGTTTGAGGTTACGTGAGAGAGAGAGAAGTTTCTTGAATGATATCGTTTTCCAATAATACCAAAAGGCTTAGTTATTAAATATATAACAATCCGGATTCGTTTTATTTATATATTATCATCAATATTTTAAGGGGGATGGGCGTATTAATTTCCTCATTTATGTATCTCTTTATAATTTTGTTTAGTTTCCTCCATAGACTTCCATCAATCTTTAAAAAAAAAAAAAAAAAAAAAAAATCTTTTTCAAGATATATGTGTAAATTTTTCGATAGAAAAATTTCCCAGCCCTCTTAAATTACAGGCTCGCTATCGCTCGCCAGGAAACAAATCGACACCTAAATGACATGAAGAGTCTTAATATTGACAAAGAAATGGGCGAAAGGTATTGAAACCGCCAAACTAATGGGGCAAACGTCTTAAAATCTGAAAACTAATGGGGCTAACCATGAGGGAGAAGGGGAGGGGGGGGGGGGTAGGAGGGGATAGAAAACTCAACCATTCCTTCCCATCTCTCCAATTCCCTCCCCTTTCTACCCGCGGCAATTTCCTTCTTATTTCCTCTCTCTCTCTCTCTCTCTCTCTCTCTCTCTCTCTCTCTCTCTCTCTCTCTCTCTCTCTCTCTCCTCTTTTTTTCTATCCTTTCCTTCAAGTTTCCTTTTCTATCGGATTTCCCATCTCTACTAGAATTAAGTCCTGACCACCTCGTTTGGATCGTAAGGTCTGTGTGGCCAGTGTATAAATGTAAATCTATGTAAATCTCTCTCTCTCTCTCCCTGTGCAATGTTGGTTTCCTTATCTGAACAAAGACATTGAAAAACTCGAGTCAGTGCAGGGTAGAGCGACAAAGTTGATACCGTCACTGAGATATAATCATATCATGAAAGATTATAAGAAAAGAAGATTGTAAGGTCAATTAATTGAATGTTTCAAGATATTAAAGGGCTTTGACAAAGTTGATGTAGATTCAAAATTCCAATTCAATAATAGTTCATCAACTCGGGGAAATAAATGAAATAAAAAAAAACAGGAGGGCGAATCTCTCGATGTCACAAACCACATTTGCACCTACAATGTGGTCAATGAGTGGAACAAACTGCCAAAGAAAGTGGTACAATAAAATACAATTGACATATTCAAAAGGAGTGTAAACATGCATTTTGAGAAGGTTGGAGTAATAGAGGTAAAGCAAAACAAAGAAAACAAAAATATGTAATGAAGCGTAGGTGGTATACAATATTTTTCAACTTCCTTCTCTACTATGAATTTCCTAGTAGACATGTTCTCATTCTTCTGGGGACTTTGCTTCCCCAACTAGATTTCGTGCCGACCCAAGGTCGGATGGAGTGCTGGGTGGGGAGAGCGCTTTGTGTTTTGCTATCCTTACCTTCCACTTTGTAACAAATTCTATGTTAGCATTTACGTCTGGACTGCCTAGTAGGGGTCGCATGGTCTGTGCAGTCTGTGTATGTATGTAGCTCTATGTTACTCTCTCATACACCCATGCAAGATGGCAATACTAACTACCGGTACCTTGCTCTCTGTCTCTCTGTCTCTCTCTCTCTGTGTCTCTCTCTCTCATTCTCTCACACACACACACACACACGCAAGATGAAGATGGCAATACTAACTACCTCTCTTTCTCTCTCTCTCACACATCCTGTTTCTCACCCCGTTTCCCGCTCCTCAATGTCAACTTCCGTTCTCATTTCCGGTTGGCTCTGTCCTTCAAATGTGGGAGAAAAATGAGAGAGAGGAGAAAAGTGAGAGAGAGAGAAAAAAAATAGAGATAGGGAGGAGGAGGAAAGAGGAAATTAGCAGTGGAATATAAGGGTGAAGGAAACAAAGAGAGAGAGAGAGAGAGAGAGTGCGTGTGTTTGAGAATAGGGGTGGATATAGTGTATAATTTTATCAATTGAACAAACTATCTCTAAACTACTTTTGTAATCAGGAACACGGCTAATCAACATAGTAGTAGTAGTAGTAGTAGTAGTAGTAGTAGTATTAGTATTAGTAGTAGTAGAGTAATATATGATGTTTGCAAAATATAATGAATATACTGTATTAAATAAAAAAACAAAGAAATTCACAGTAGTAGTAGTAGTAGTAGTAGTAGTAGTAGTAGTATACATTTATTTATATGTGGGACGGGGATGAATTATACTTTAAAAACAATAAACAATATATGTAAACCAGAATGGCATATAGGCTACCCCGAAATCAGATTTTCAATATATAAGCTACCCCCACACCACAGAACATGGACGAAGGGGACACTCAGAAAGAAAAACATGGCCACCTTTAGTCTGCTATCCTGGTACCTACACTGTAAAAAAAGGCTCACGTATAAAAAGGGTAAATACAATATATATATAGTTAGGTCTATTTTGTATATATGAGTTGGGTAAACTGCTAAAAATCAAGGGTATAGAAAGGATAAATACAATAGTGCTGGGTAATGGGCAGGCCTGTAAAAAGTACCAAATAATTTGACTTAAGTTCAAGTAAAAGTTAGTACTCAAAAAGTTACTCCAGTAAAAATAAAAGTATGCACAAGCCTACGATATAATATCCATTCTCGTGCTGGATATTAATCTAAGCATGTATTCATACCCAACTGCACTATGATAGCCTAATGATTAGGGATAATGGAAGGGATAATTGATGGGGGCCTTAACCCTTTGAGTACCAGCGACGTGTGTCATATTTTATTCTAGCTATATTTTGACGATATTATGCAGCTTAGGAAGGATCTGTGATAGTTAAAAGAGTTGGTGGAGATATAGTGAAGCCTTATTATTGCTAGAGGTCCTTCCTAAGCTAAATCAAATCGTCTAATAGTTGCCAGAATATCATAAAAAGGACGTCCCTGGTACTGTGTGGGATAACCACAATGGAAGGCCTCGCTAGGAATTACTCCTGAACCTGAATAAATTCATATTATCACCAACCCACCAATTAACCCCTTCTGTACTGGCGACGTTCTTTTCACTTTTATTTACGCTACTATTAGACGATTATATTCAGCCTAGGAAGGACGTCTACCACTTAGAATCCACAGACTATCTCAAATAATCCTTTTAGTTACCATATACTCTTACTAAGCTCTATAAAATTGTGTAAATGTAGCTGAAAAAAATACCAAAGACGTCACTGGTACAGAAGGGGTTAACTTACAAATAAACTATAATGCGTTTTCTATCTCGTCTGTTCTCCTTCATCGCGTCATCTGCTCGCTCTTCCGTTGCCCTTCTCACGGATCATCACCTCCAGGTGCCCACTTCTTCTTCTGCCTTACCTCCTCCTCCTCCTCCTCTTTCCTTTTCTTCTTCTTTGTCTCCCCTTCTTCTTCTTCTTCTTCTTCTTCTTCTTCTTATTCCCTTTCTTCTTCTTCTTCTTCTTCTTCTTCTTCTTCTTCTTCTCTTAATGCCCTCCTTCCGTTTCTTCTTTTCCTCATCAGGCTTTCTTTACTTGGAACTTTTCCTTCCTCCATTTCAGTCTTTTTCTTCAATTTCTTCTTTATCCACCACAGTTTGTAAGGATATTCTATAAATGTCCAGTACACGTCTCCGTCTCTGTCTCTCTCTGGCGTCTTCTCAACGATGCGGTGAAGGATTTTCGGAGAAGAAATCGACTCAGCACAGGACAACCAGGAAGGAGGACCGAAGACAGCGAGGACGGCAACCTACAAAGGAATTAAATACTAATCCGTCAAGAACCGCGAATTTGGATAAAGCTCCACCAACACGGCCCAAATTCAAAACCGCCAGGGAAAACGACCGAGGACCGAGGACAGCCATGAATGTAAATGTAGATCCGACCAGAACCAAAAATTCGATGAAAGAACGTTCTGTGAGTTCTAAAACCGCAACTTTAAAGGTTTTCTATGCAAACGCTCGTAGCATACATACGCAATAAATTTTCAGATTTAGAGGAACTAGTGTTTACAGAAAATTATGATGTGATTGGCATAACAGAATCTTGGCTCAATACAGAAGATAGAGACTTTTTAGCAGAGTATTTACTTCCCGGTTATGTAATGTTTGAGAACAGCCGAATAAATAAAAATGGAGGTGGCGTTTTATTTTATATCAAAGAAAGTCTTAATCCGACCCTCTTGTCAAAACCTCAAATTGTGAACGTCGACACATCTTTTGTGTGAATAAAGAATAATAAAGGTACAAAAATAATACTTGCGTTAATATACAGACCTCCAGCTCAATCAGTGCAAACTGACCGAGAAATTTACGAACAAATTGTAGATGTAAGTAACTCACAAGATACCGTAATTTTTGGCGACTTTAATTTATCTGTGACCAAGTGGGGCGATACTCTTACTTCACACTCCGAACATGACTTGTATACGAACTTGCAAGAGAGTTCGCTTTGTCAATTTGTTCGAACGCCGACCCGTGGCAATAACGTTCTTGACATTGTACTAGCAACAAAAAAAGAATTGATAGAGAATTTGAATGTTGGTTATGAATTCAGTAACAGCGACCATCGTACGATAACTTTCACTTTAAAGTTTACTAGTAACGAACCAAATAGTAGCATCGAAAAAGTCCCTAATTTCAAGAAAGCAAACTTCCATAAACTTAGAGCTATGTTTAAAGAAACTGACTGGAGCTTTTTAATTAACAATAACGACATAAATACATCTTGGAAGTTATTCGAAACCACTTACCTAAAAGCAGTGCAAGACTGCATACCATCGAAAATACGGCGTCCAGGCCATAATAATAAGCCCAAATGGTGGAATAAAGATATTTCAAACTGCCTGCTTGCTAAAAAATGTGCTAATGATAGATTAAAATCCTCACAAAATGACGAAGAAAGGGTGAAATTTGTAGAGCTACGACGCAAAGCTAAAAAGTTAATTAAGCAAAGTAAAAAGACCTTAGAGTTACATATTGCGAATCAAAGTAAAACAAACCCAAAAGAATTATATAGTTATATCAGAAAGAAAAAAGTAGTTACTTCAACTGTTGGACCATTAGTCGATGAAAATGGAGAATACACAAAAGACGAAGTACAAATGAGTAATGCCCTCAATACCTTCTTTGCATCAGTTTTTACAACAGAAGACCTCAGTGATATCCCTACACCATCGCCGATTCAGATTGATAATTCAGATGTTCTAAGCAATATCACCATTACAGAGAGAGAAGTATTGAATTGTTTAGATAAACTCAAGGTAAATAAAACGCCAGGACCTGATACAATCTCGCCTAGAGTTCTAAAGGAAGCTAAGGATGAGCTCTCCAAACCACTGACATTACTATTCAATAAATCCTTGCAGTCTGGAACTATGCCTGATCAGTGGAAGCTAGCCAACGTTACACCGATATTCAAAAAAGGCAGCAAATCCCTACCCAGTAACTATCGTCCAATTAGCTTAACCTCAGTTGTATGTAAAATGCTAGAAACGGTCATACGAGACAGACTCGTAAATCACTTAGAGGAAAATAACATACTTAAAGATACTCAACACGGCTTTCGTAAAAAACGTTCCTTTTTAACAAACTTCTTAGACTTCTTCCACGATATCCTCAACCTCTACGATGAGAGTAAAGCTGTAGATATTATATACCTTGATTTTCAAAAGGCCTTTGACAAAGTTCCCCACAAACGTTTACTGCTAAAACTAAAAGCGCATGGAATACAAGACGGTGTGTTGAAATGGATAGAAAATTGGCTCAGCAACAGAACGCAACGGGTAGTCATAAACGGTAAGGCATCTAAATGGACCAATGTAAGTAGCGGGGTACCCCAGGGATCGGTACTAGGACCAATTCTCTTTCTAATTTACATCAATGACATAGATGAGGGTCTCACCTGTACAATCTCAAAATTTGCTGACGATACAAAAATTGCAAATAGCGTACTCTCAAAAGAACAAGTTGACGATATGCAACACAATCTAGATAAATTGTCATGTTGGGCCCAAATTTGGCAAATGAGTTTCAATGCGGATAAATGTAAAGTACTACATGTCGGATACCTAAATGAGAAAGCAAACTATTCGATGAATGGCAGTCAGCTTAAGAATGTAAACAGAGAAACCGATCTGGGAGTAACAATATCGAGTAACCTAAAACCGAGTCAACAATTTTCAGAAGTTGTTAAGAAGGCAAACAAAATAATTGGCTTTATAGGCAGGTCATTTGAGCATAAATCCAAAGAAGTTATCCTAACCCTTTACAATTCCTTAGTCCGCCCTCTTCTGGAATACTGCGTTCAATCCTGGTGCCCTTATTACCAAAACCAAAAAGATATAAACAAGCTAGAACGAGTTCAACGTAGAGTTACCAAAATGATACCTAGCCTAAAGAACAAACCATACGAAGAGCTTCTTAGAGAATTAAATCTATTTCCTTTAACCCAGCGCAGATTAAGAGGTGACTTAATTCAAGTGTTCAAAATCATCAAAGGCATCGACAATATGAACTCTAGTAAGTACTTCACTATCGACCAATCTAATTACACGCAGGGAAACGGTTGCAAAATAATTGGTAAATCTTTTAACTCGCACGAATCTAAGAATTTCTTCTTCAATCGAGTTGTCAACTTGTGGAATGGGCTTCCCCGAAACGTTATAGACTGCATCACCGTTGATTCATTTAAACTCCGCCTAGACAAATATCTCTCATCAAACCCGCGACTGACTGCGTTTGTAAATGAATAACTTTATTTTATCCCCCCCTCAGTTACTAACCCATCTGTCCTCTACTAACTTCCTAATCCTGCCACAGACATTAGTTCCAGGCAGTAATTCCCTTTCCAATGTTCCCTTACCCACTCTAAACCACTGTTTGGACACTTGATCCTCAGTGTTTTGGAGGACAAGCAACCTAGAAGGGTCACTAGATCTGTTGTTGCTTGATTTCCTTTGTACTCCTTTGTACTCTCTCATCCATCAGTACTTCTTGCCCCCACCCCCACTCACTCTCACTCTCTATCTATCTATCTATATATCTATCTATCTATCTATCTCTCTCTCTCTCTCTCTCTTTAATAGTCTAGTTCCTAGTATTTCATGTATGCGTACCCTTATAATATATCTTTGACGCATAATATACATCCAATCAATCAACACCCCACTCCCCCCCACTCTCTCTCTCTCTCACTCACTCACTCACTCACTCACACTCTCTCTCTCTCTCTCTCTCTTTAATAGTCTAGTTCCTAGTATTTCATGTATGCGTACCCTTATAATATATCTTTGACGCATAATATACATCCAATCAATCAACACCCCACTCCCCCCACTCTCTCTCTCTCTCACTCACTCACTCACTCACTCACACTCTCTCTCTCTCTCTCTCTCTCTCTCTTTAATAGTCTAGTTCCTAGTATTTCATGTATGCGTACCCTTATAATATATCTTTGACGCATAATATACATCCAATCAATCAACACCCCACTCCCCCCCACTCTCTCTCTCTCTCACTCACTCACTCACTCACTCACACTCTCTCTCTCTCTCTCTCTCTCTCTTTAATAGTCTAGTTCCTAGTATTTCATGTATGCGTACCCTTATAATATATCTTTGACGCATAATATACATCCAATCAATCAACACCCCACTCCCCCCACTCTCTCTCTCTCACTCACTCACTCTCTCTCTCCTCTCTCTCTCTCTCTCTCTCTTTAATAGTCTAGTTCCTAGTATTTCATGTATGCGTACCCTTATAATATATCTTTGACGCATAATATACATCCAATCAATCAACACCCCACTCCCCCCCACTCTCTCTCTCTCTCACTCACTCACTCACTCACTCACACTCTCTCTCTCTCTCTCTTTAATAGTCTAGTTCCTAGTATTTCATGTATGCGTACCCTTATAATATATCTTTGACGCATAATATACATCCAATCAATCAACACCCCACTCCCCCCCACTCTCTCTCTCTCTCACTCACTCACTCACTCACTCACTCTCTCTATCTCTCTTCATGTGTTTCTACCTCCATCAGCTAATTTTCTTACTCTCTCCTCACTCACACACTCTCTCTCTCTCTCTCTCTTCGCTGGGTGGCCCCACAAAGTCTGGACTCCATGTCTCCTTTGCCTCACTGTTTTTATAGCTAGCCTAACATCAATCCTCGTACCAGTAAACCGCTCTCTCTCTCTCTCTCTCTCTCTCTCTCTCTATATATATATATATATATATATATCTCAAATTTTCTTCTTTGCTATCCTTTTCATCCACTTCCTCATACAATCGGGATTGATATCTCTAATAGCCTTGGAAGGAATAAACTCACACTCATTCTCACTCTATCTGTGTCTCTCTCCATCTATCTATATATCTCGTATACTCTAGCATTCACTCGCACACTCTATAAACTTACACTCTAGATCACACACTCATAATTTCGTAGCACTGAACATTCGATTTTGTTTTCTTAATATATCACTCAAACTCACACAATCATATTTACACACTCTCTCAATCTATCACTCAAACTCTCACACTCATATTTACACACTCTCTCAATCTATCACTCAAACTCACACACTCATATTTACACACTCTCTCAATCTATCACTCAAACTCACACACTCATATTTACACACTCTCTCAATCTACCACTAAAACTCACACACTCATATTTACATACTCTCTCAATCTACCACTCAAAACAACACCCAGCACACGTTATCACACACAAATACTATCTTCTCTCCCTCCCTGGCTACCCCAAACCAGTTTCCAGAAGCACATCCATACTCATATCTCTCGCCGTTCCATGCACTCACTCATAGACAACACGCAGCTGCAGGCACGACCTCCCGAAATCCATCCTTCTTAATCCTCCCTTCCTCGCGAGGACAGAGTCCACCTGGCCAGGCTGAGATGGGGACACCATCCAGCCCTTCTGAGCTATCAGAAGAGACTGGATGACTCCGTCGTCGACACCTGCCCAGGTTGTAACACAGCACCCCATACCATCATAGAAGACATCAGAGAAGACTGCATTTCACACACTCATTTACGCCAACAACACAATCTACACTCCTTGAGAGCTCTGTGGGAAAGCCCGACCGTGGCCATGGCCTTCCTTAGGGACTCGGGGCTGTTCGGCCAGGCAGCTTAGGGAAAAGCAACAACAACAACCACTCAAACTCACACACTCATATTTACACACTCTCTCAATCTATCACTCAAACTCACACACTCATATTTACACACTCTCTCAATCTATCACTAAAACTCACACACTCATATTTACACACTCTCTCAATCTATCACTCAAACTCACACACTCATATTTACACACTCTCTCAATCTATCACTCAAACTCACACACTCATATGTACACACTCTCTCAATATACCACTCAAACTCACACACTCATATTTACACACTCTCTCAATCTATCACTCAAACTCACACACTTATATTCACACACTCAACCTATCACTCAAACTCACACCTTTTCGTCTCACACTCTCTCACTCAAACACACACTCTCACACAAGGGGAGGTGTGGCGGAGTGGTCTTGCCACTGGCCTGGTAATCCAAAGGACCCGGGTTCAAATCCCGATGTATCAATGGGAAGATATTATTGGGATGGAATTTGTGCTGTACCTAGTATCAGTGCATTACCACAAAGCCCACCGAAACGCTAATAAAATACCCTCATTGTTCCCTGATTAAATAGTACTGTATGAGTATTCCCATATTCAAAATATGCTATAGGGGTGCAATGCCTGGTGAGTTATCTGCTCAACAGGTGGTGTTGTGTGTGTGTGTAAGAGTGAGAGTCCGAGTGTAGGGGATGAGACAGTGAAGCATGGGAACGAGGTGTCTTCAGAGATGGGGTCACTTCGGGCCATGAGTGAGCACCGTACCTCATGTGAAGGCAAGATGGCAGGTGCTCGTTGTACTTTACGTGCTTCACATGTCTCACTCCCTAGACTGGAACAAGACCTCACGGGCTTCACTGCTCATTGTAAAGCTGTGAATGTCCAGGCTCTCAGCTTATGCCCGAGAGGGAGTAAGTTGGAATATAGTGGAAAAAAAACAAAAAAACAAAAAAAAACACTCTCTCAATCTATCACTCCAACTCACACACTCCCTCAATCTACCACTCAAACTCACACACTCCTATCCTCACACTGCCTCACTTTAGCATTCAAACTCGCACATTCATTCTCGCCTTTACACATCCAGGGCTGATCTGGGACAACACTATTATCATTAACCTAGCTAGTCACGCTATTGGCCCGCATTCCTATTTTCATTGCATAACTTCGTACAAACCTTTACACACTAAACACATTCACTCACTCTCACATTTACTCAAATATGAATTCACACACACACAAACCCACTAGCTTTCACTTGCACTCTATTCTTCTACTCATTCTGAATCATATCTAACTTTCACACACACATACACACACACACATACACGCACACGTATACATACACGCTCAATTTCATTCACACTTTCTATCTTAAGGACGCATCCACCCACACCTGGTTTTACACATTTATGGACACACTCTCACTCTCTCTCTCTGCTACTCTCCATCAATCTCTGCCGTTCTAGGCTTGTCCTCCCTCTTACTCCCTCACACACACTCACTCTCTCATCAATCACACTCATATACTCCCACTCTGTTAATTTAATCGAACCCTAACTTTTTTTCACGCAGGCTACTCCTTAACACACTCTCACACTCACTCACACTCACACACTCTCTCTCACACACACACACACCCACACACACACACCAATATACTCTCTCTCTGTAAACTCTAATAAATCCTTGCCGTCTTTGGCGTATCGTTCATTTGCTCCCTAACGCACTCTCACTCTCACTCACACACACGCTTCCTCTCTCTCTGCTACTCTCCATCAGTCTCTCTCTTCTTAGGCTTTTTGACTTACTCCCTAACACACTCTCACTCACACCACATACTCCCACTGTGTATACTCTAATAAATCCCTGTCGTCTTAGACTTTTTTCACTTACTCCCTAACACACTCTCACACACTCACACCCACATACACTCACTCTACTACTCTCCATCAATGTATGTATTTCCAGACTCTTTCCCGAGCTTAGTATAATCTTTCAAACCCTTTACCATCTCTTTTCATGATCTCTCTCTCTCTCTCTCTCTCTCTCTCTCTCTCTCTCTCTCTCTCTCTCTCTCTCAGTATAATCTTTCAACCCCTTTCACCATTTCTCTTTATGATCTATCTCAACACTCTCTCTCTCTCCTCTTTGCCATCCTTTCCTTCCACCTTCCCTTGGGGGAGGCTGAACCTGACACCCCCAATTCAGTCAAAATTTCAAATTCTGTTTTCTTCTTCTAAAATGCTTCTTTCAACATAGGAGAATAGCATAGGAGGGAACAAAACAAATATCGCATCCATAACCCACCCGAACGGGGTTTCACACACACCTCCCAATCAACAAAATGTTTCCACTTCAGCCCAATTTTGTTTGTTTGTGTTGTTTGTCTAAAAGGCTTCTGTAAACAATAGAAACCACAATATGAGGGCATAAACACCCATATGACATCCTTCGCCCCCCCCCCCCCCCTCAGTGGCCCCCAAAATCATGGATTTATATAAAAATTCTTGGGAATTAGTCTGTGTGATGCTAGAATACAAGATTTATACATTAGTACCCTATACATCTCAGTTCTCTCCAATAGCTTACTAATAGAAAACGTCTCTGGTAGGAGAAACTAAGCTATTTTCCCAAAAATTATGGGACTAAAGCTATGATTATAATAGTTTTGCGATTTCTACAGATCATATATTGATCATATATCTGATCATTATGTAGTGGTAGCTAAGGTTAGGATACAAAAGAAGTGGGTGAGGAGAGCTGGAGGGAGGCGAGAGGAGGGTGGAATGGTGAGGAGGGTGGAGAGGTTGCAGGAGGAGGAAGTCGAGGAGGAAGTCAGGGAGGAGTACAGGAGAGCAGTGGAAAGACGACTAGGTGGGTTCGACCTGGAAGTTATGGAGGAAGTGGAGGAGATGAGCAAGGTGTTTAAGGATGAGATCTGTGCAGCATGTGAGGAGGTGTGTGGTGTGAGGAGAAGAGGGAGGGGAGTGAAAGACACAGCATGGTGGACAGAAGAGGTAAGAATAGCTGTGGAAGAAAAGAAGAAAGCATATATATAGAGAGTGGTTGGGTAGTAGAGGGAATGAAGATTTCGAGAGACAGCAACGAGCGAGGTACGTGGAGAGTAAGAGGGTGGTGAAGAGAGTAGTGAAGGAAAGTAAGAGAAGAGTAGATGAGGAATTTGGAAGGAATCTGAGTGTAAAATGGAGGGAGAGTAAGAAACTGTTCTGGAAAGAAGTCAAGAAAGTTAGGGAAGGTAGCAAGGGAAACAGTAAGGGTGTGAAAGATAAGAATGGGAGAATGCTAGCCGAGAAGCAAGAGAGAGTCGAAAGATGGAGGGAGTACTTCAATGAGTTGCTAAATGTAAGGAATGAAGAGCCAGCAAACATAGCTGGATATGGTATGGGAGGGAGAAGAAGAGAAGTAGTGGAGGAGGAGGTGGGGATCAGGACGTCAGAAGTCTGGGAAGCCATGAAAAGAGTGAAGTTGGGCAAAGCACCAGGAACAGATGGAGTGTGGGGGAATTGTTGAGGTATGGTGGTGAGATAGTGATACAATGGGTATGGAAAATGTGCAAACTAGCATGGGAGAAGGGGAGTGCACCCGATGACTGGAAGACTGGCATAATAGTCCCCCTATATAAGGGCAAAGGGGAAAGAGGAGTGTGTGGTAACCACCGAGGAATATGTCTTCTAAGCGTAGTAGGGAAGGTATACAGTAGGGTAGTGATTGAGAGAGTGAGAGCGAGAACGGAGAAATGGATAGCCGACGAGCAGGGAGGTTTTTAGGAAGGGAAGAGGATGTGTAGATCAGATTTTTACCCTGAATTGTGTTGTGGAGAAATATCTGGAGAAGAAACAAAAGGTGTATGTTGCCTTTATGGACTTGGAGAAGGCCTATGACAGAGTGGATAGAGAAGGTTTGTGGAAAGTACTTAGAATATACGGAGTAGAGGGCAAGTTGCTGAAAGCAGTGAAGAGCATGTATGAGGGTGCAAAGGCGGCAGTACGTGTGGAGAGTGAGCAGAGCGAGTTCTTTGACCTGAATGTTGGTTTGAAACAGGGGTGTGTGATGTCCCCATAGTTGTTTACTGTATATATGGATGGAGTAATGAAAGAAATACTATCAAGAGCAGTGGATGTTGGTGTATCGCTGAAAAGGGAGGGATTTGAGTGGAAGCTACCTATACTGCTGTTTGCGGATGATACAGTTCTGATGAGTGATAATGAATGGGAGTTGCAGGGTCTGGTAAATGAGTTTGGAACAGTGTGCGAAAAACGGAATTTGAAGGTAAATGCGGGGAAGAGCAAGGTTATGGTCTTCGAAAGGGGTGAAGTCACAAAGTGTGAGGTGAAGCTGAACGGTCAGGCTATGGAGATCGTCAACTCTTTTAAGTATCTGGGCATTGTGTTGAGTAAAGATGGGACTATGGATGAAGAAATGCGGGAGAGGGTACAACAGGGGAAGAGGGTTGTAGGAACGCTAAAAGCAGTAACAAGAAATAGGGTGGTCAGTATGGAAGTGAAGAAGTCCTTGCATGACAGTGTGGTGGTAATCCCGACACTGACTTACGGAAGCGAAGCATGGACGTTGGTTGAGAGACTCAGACCAAGAGTGAGAGCAGTGG
>JBAKBP010017302.1:0-49254 GCA_037953745.1 Lithodes maja
TATCATACCCAAGAATCTCATAATCTGCTTCTTGGTGGTTGGGTGCGGAAATTTATTGATAGCCTGTACCTTGTTCTGAGGAGGGCACACCTGTCCCCTTCCCACTACAAACCCAAGGTACTGCACAGTGGCTTTTACGAAGTCACACTTTGCCAAATTTACTACCAGACCTGCTTCACTAAGTTTCCGGAACAAGGTCTCCAGGTGCTCACAATGGCTCTCAAAGTCGTCATCATAAATGATTACATCGTCCAAGTATACGGTGCAATTTGGAATGTCCTTGACAATTTCATTCATCAGGTTCTGAAACGTTGCTGGTGCATTCTTAAGTCCGTAGGGCATAACATTACACCGGTAAGTACTCCCGTCCACCACAAAACCACATACCTCTTTTGCACGCTCGGACAAAGGTACTTGCCAGTAACCTTTTACTAAATCTACTTTAGACAAAAACCGAGCATTACCAATTTTATCAACACTATCATCAACCCGAGGAAGAGGATATGGGTTAGTTGGAGTCAAACCGTTTAGCCTACGGAAATCAATACAGAAGCGTACCTTGCCATCTGGCTTAGGCTGCAGTGTTACGGGGGAAGTCCATTTAACGGTGCCTTTCTCTATCAACCCTCTACCGAGCATATACTCCAACTCATCCCTCAGAGCGGGTAGTTTTATGGGGGGCACACGGTACGGGATTGACTTAAAGGGTAGATGGTCCCCCACGTCAACATCATGCATAGCCTGAGTAGTGAGGCCTGGGTGTTCAGCAAATACAGTGGGGTATGAACCGAGCAACTGACGGATAGCTTCAAACTGCGGCTCAGGCAAATGAGCTATAGCCTCGTCAGCCCTTAGGCTCGAGTTCCCCGCCCACTGATCCGCTGAAACATGGTGATCCCAGCTATCCTCCTCTGAAGCTTGACTGTCCCCCTCTCCTTCTCCACCACGGCCGCAACAAGCCAACACAGGGACAGTGAGAGGCTCAGAGGGGCGCCTCACATACTCTTTTATCAGGTTCACGTGACATAACTGGTTCTTTTTCCTCCGGTCTGGAGTGGCAACAAGGTAATCTAGGTCCGAAATTTTCTCCACAATTTTATAGGGTCCAGTATACTTCGCAGACAAGGGGTTACCAACCAAAGGCAACAAAATTAATACCTCTTGTCCTACAATGAACTTCCGGAGCTTCACTTTGCGATCATACCTGTCCTTCATTAAAGCTTGTGATCCTGTTAAATTCCGACCTGCCATCTCCAGACTCTTAAGCATGCGCTCACGGCTTTCAAACACATACTTTAACAAGGAACAAGGCTGCACAGTTCCTTCCCAAATTTCCCGCAGCATATTAAGGGGGCCCCTGACGCGGTGTCCAAAAATCAGCTCGTTTGGACTAAATCCCAGGCTCTCACCAGGCACTTCCCGAGCAGCAAACAGTACATACGGCAATCCAAGATCCCAATCTCTTCCGTTGTCAGCACAATAACACCTGAGCATGCTTTTAAGGGTGGCATGCCACCGCTCAAGCACCCCTTGGCTCTCAGGGTGATACGCTGACGATACCACCGCCCGTATCCCATGCTGTTGCATTGTTTGCTTAAAGAGATTGGAGGTGAAATTGGACCCCTGGTCAGACTGAATCTCCTCCGGGTACCCGTACCTTGAAAAGTACCACAACAAGTTACTGACTACCGTCTTAGCCATGCCGTTTTTCATGGGGTATGCATCGGGGTATCTAGTGGCAACATCCATGATGGTTAACAAAAAATTATTACCAGCCTTTGTGGGAGGGAGTGGACCAACCATGTCAACAACAATCTTACTAAAAGGTGGCCCAATTACAGGAATAGGGTGCAACGGAGCTTTAGGAATAACTTGGTTTGGTTTCCCGACCCGTTGACAAATATCACATGAGTTTATCCATGACTGCACATGAGACTTCATCCCCGGCCACCAAAACAACTTCCCCAAAGCCGCCACCGTTTTTCTTACCCCCAAATGTCCTGCCAGCGGTGTGTCATGCGCCAAACTCAGTAGGCTATCCCTGCACTCCCGCGGCACCACCAACTGGTCCACTACTCCGGACCCCTTTTTCCAGCTACGGTTAGGGTCTTGAAAACGCCGATAGAGGATGCCATCTAAATAAAAAAAATCTCCCGGCTGTGCATCACCGTCCTCGTCGAGCTCCACAGCTCCATTAGCACACGTTTGGAGCTCAGGGTCCTCCAGCTGCAACCGACGTATATCTGAGGGTGCCAAGCGATCTAACTGCTCCCGGAGCAATGCATGACCCTCCCCGATACTGGGCTGCTCCCTCTGTCTCTCTCGATGTTCATAACGTTGCTGTCGTGGAGACTCGTCATGCCCAGCCTCGTCACTCTCGATGACAGGCCCAGGGGCTACTCCAGAACTAAGTAATGGTGCTAATACTGAATCACCCAGGAGAGCCGCCGAGTCAAAACTCTTAAAACCAACTCCAGCTTTAGCCTCCTCCTGTTGATCGTTCCTCTGCTGGTCTGAAGACGGAGGACTAGGCTGTGACACTTTAGCTGCCCGAGCTCGGGTGACAGCACACGCCATGGGTTGTGCCTGGCACCACTCGACCCACTCTCGCTCTTCCCTACTCACGTCGGCCGGCCTCTCGGCAACGACTAAGGGTAGAACCTCAGAAGCGGGCATTGCAAAGTCGTTGCCGAGAAGAAGGTCGACGCCCTCCACTGGCAGTTTCTCCACAATCCCGACATCCAATTCACGTGCCACACCATCCACCTCCAACTCCAACCGCACCAGCGGGTATGACCGAGTTGCATTAATACCCTGCACCCTACCACCCGAGCCGCATTTATAGGGTAGCCAGTCAAGTTATTCATCAGAGTCTGGGAAGCACCTGTATCACGCAAGACCTCTACTCCATGCTTGCGCCCCGCCCACATCACGCAACCCCGTCCTCTATGGTCGCAAAAAACATCCTGAGCAGGGTTCGAGCCTCCCAGGTGCTTCTGCATTGGCTGTGCCTCAGCCTCTGACGAACTGCCCCGGGCAAACTCAGAAAACTTCGGAGACACACCAATGATGCAGGCCAAAGACACAGCTGCTGTAGGTGGTTTGCTAGGACAGACTCTTGCAAAGTGCCCCTTTTCATGACAATGATAACACTCCAACTCCCCTCTGGGCTTCCCTTGGTACTGGGAAGGGCCCGGCCCCTTCTTAAATGGGACGGTGCTAGTCTTGTGGTCAGTCTTGGTATCATAGCTCTTGTACTTGTTTGCATAAGGTATATCACTAACTCGGGGGGGTGGGGCATCACGCCCCTTGTTACCTGCCTCACTACGCTGGGCAGACCCGCACCCACGAATTAGTGATAGCCGGAGGTCAGCCATCTCAGCTGCCTCCTGTAGAGTTTTAGGGTTCTTTTCTTTAATAGTTAAAGTCATATCTGCACCAGTACACTTATAAAACTGCTCGAGCAGAAACAGCTCAGTCAACTGTTCGGCCGTCTCAGCTTTCTCAGAACGTGTCCAGTTAGCAAGTGCATCTTTTAAGTCCCGGGCATGTTCAAGAAAGGTCGCCTCCCTAGTCTTTGTAACACCCCGAAACTTCAATCGATATGTTTCTGGTTGCAACTCGTATGCCCGTAGGACAGCTCTCTTCAATTCTGGGTAGTCAATGCAAGACTCTAAAGGCAGTGCATCATAAGCCTTCAGACCCTTACCCGTAAGTCTTGAGGAGACCAGAGCTGCCCACTTCTCTTCAGGCCAATTATGCTCCCTACACTTCTTCTCAAAACGATTAAAAAATTCTGTGACTTCAGTTTCACTAAATGCCGGCACCAATTTGACTAAGTGGGACAAGGACTGTTCTCTTACTTGGCCCTCACGGCCCATCCGAATCCCTGTCGACTCTGCACGAGTCTTATCTAAATCTATTTGAGCACAATATTTCTCTGAGTCGTACCTAAGCTCAGCCTCATGCCTCCTAGTCTCAGCCTCAATCTCATGCTTCCTAGCCTCAACCTCAATCTCCTGCTTCCTAGCCTCATTCTCCTGCTTCCTAGACTCAGCCTCAATCTCATACTTCCTAGACTCAATTTTAGCAAGCTCAAGTCTAAATATCATATCTGGAGACAGGCAGGAAGAGGGAGCTGCCACTACTGAAGGAGGGGGGGCAAGAACTGGGGAACCACCATACGCACCGCCCGAGGGCACTCCAATCTTCCAATTCTCATCCCTCTGTGGGAGAGTGCTAACCTCCAGCAACTGAGTGGACGGCACTGTGGGAGTCGAGTGAGAGGGGATCTGGGGAGGAACCCCCCCAAACGCCCTCTCCTCCGAAACCCCATGTCGCCCACGCAACACCCAGGAAATCAGCTCCCCCTTGGACATCCCTCCTACATTGGATAGACCCAAAACCTTGGCTATCAGGTGCAAGCCATAAACATTCACCCCAGTCAGCCTCTCCTCCGTCACATGGTACTGCTTACTCACAAAAAGTCTAGCATCCTCCTCACTAGTTACTAACGGCACCTCCTCAAATGGCATCTCTCGCTCCTCGTCAATACTAGGGCACGACATACTGAAGTTCACAAAAAATTCGCGAGACAAAAGTGTTAAACTCCCTTATGTAAGCACTAATTACTAAATTAACTGGAGTCTCTTAAATGCTCTCCTAATTGCCTTACAAAAAAAAATATTCTTCAATATGTACGCTAAAGTACGAACAAACAAATGTTGTACAACTCTGCAAAAAATTATACTGTTCACAAAATCCTAAGCAAGGTCGCCATTTGTTACGACCGGGCACTCGGGTACACTAGGGCTCTCACACAGGACTCGAGTATGGCTCGCTGCCACAACGGAAACACACGATCCCAACCCCAGAGTACTGCCAGCCGAACAAAAAACGCCACTACCCTCCAGAGTTCTATCTGCTATAACGGGGTATACAAGAACTCGGTACTAGCGTTTCACACAACAGACTAATAACATGACGGGAGTTATCTAGTCTGGTCAACAATCAAACAAAGAAGAAAGTACTACAACACTAAAGAATAGTGTTGGCCGAAGCCGAAGTAATCCACCCTTGAACTAAGAACTTAAGAAGTCCTCCACCCTCTACTTCGGATCGGCACTATTACGTTACGTTAAACAATAGTCCTCGAGCATCAAGCAAGGAATCTTCTGATAAGTTAGATGCTTCTCGAATACTCATAAGAAGTAAGTATCGGATTTTGAACAGCAATTTAATGAATAACTCACTGGTAATTAAAGGCTTTAAATTGACATAAGAAGAATTATAAGAATAAGCAATAGGATATGGCAAACATTAAGAAGAAGTACTCCGACAATGCACTGGCAATAGCCTACTAAGATTGTGCTCGTGGGCCACTAATCTCTGAAGTAGCTAAGCGTGCCACACATGAAATCAATAGTGCATAAACAATAATATACATAAGGAGAAGCTTCAATACTATGCTGTATCTGCTGGTCGAGCAAAGTCTAGCTGGGATACATAAGGTTAAGAGACAATGGCTGAGCAAGCGGCTCGTAGCCTAGCGAGGTCCTTAAGACTGTGCGGCCAAATTACGTTAATTGACGGGATGCTCTCTTGAGAGATCCAGATCACTAGTATCTGGTTCTCTCCTGGCGATCCTCTCAAAGTCAAGCAAATGAGATAGCACAGTGTTGGGTGGCAGAGGCAAAAGCCCTCACTCGCAACACAGTGCTAAACTCCCACGGTACACAGTCAGAAAGACCACCTAGGCGTTCCACGTCTCCGTTGCAATTGTACTGGTTCAACCGCAACCTAGTACTCATAGGAAATCACAACTCAGAAACCCTATCCCAGTCTAGCATTGCCTAAACCAGCAGAAAACAGGAACATGAATAATCGCACACAGGGAAATGCATATACGAGTGCAACAAACATCAATCAATCCTATTCTAGTTAACCCTTCCAAAAATAGGCTATCTAACAGGCACTTATCTCGTGAGAACTCAAGCGATAATACTTTGGCTGACTAAATCTGCACCAAAGGGGTCATTGGTTAAAAAGGGACGAGAAGAGAAGAAGATAGGCTGTTCAGAGAGTAGAGAAAGTTCACATCAGTCGGAAGAATATGGATAGTTGCAAGGGATATGAGAAGTCGCTCTGCCTGATGAGTTCTGAAGAATGGTGGCAAGAACCTCTCTTTTTATACTCGGCCCTCTAGCGGCATATCTCAAACTACTTAAGGACCGCCCACTGGCAATCATGACGTCATATTCTCCCTCAATCTGGGATCGACAAAGGATTTCCCACGCGCTTGATGAGGGAGGAGGGAGGAGGGAGGAGGGAGGAGGGAGTGAGGCCTACACACCTCGTGGCGCGCTCACTGGCCGTCGTTACATAACTCTCTCTCTCATCATTAAATATAAGTCCCACACACAATACTTATATCTAATGATATAAAATAGAACTCGTTGACTTAGAAGAAAACAAAATACATAATTATAATACTTATAGTACAACGGTTCACATAAACTGAGTTAGGAAACTCTACACAGACTACAGCCAAAGTTCCTGCCCTGACGATCCTAGCGAGAGTGGGGCCTGACTGAGCGTTCTGTACAGCATGCTCATACTCGGCATGCGTCACACTCTCTTTCTCTTTCTCACATACACTCAGCAATAAGCATCATCCACTTAAGCAATGTACTGTATATATAGACAATATATTACATTGTCCATAGCTATGTCTGTCTGACAATACGGGTAAGGATATGGTTCACATACACATACATACACACACAACAGTGACGATCTGTTTATTGGTACACAAAGGAATTATGAATGCTTACAGGCATATTTTGCATTTATTATTATCTTTTTTCTATGTGACTGCGGGATACTAAAGGCAAAACTGCCTGTGACGAGTGCCTCCCCCAGAGATGAAAGAGTGACATGGCCTAAATCAAGGGAAGTTCGAGGCAAAATGCCTGGACACACGGAGTTTGAAACAATTTAAGTCGTAGGAAGAGAGAAAGACTAATTCTGGGAGAGAGTTTCAGAGCTCAGCTGTTGAATAGAAAATAGAAAATAACGTTTCAATCTGGGTTGGAAAGTTGCAAATAATAGGGGTGGGATTGTGTTGCAAGACGAGTGCTACGTGCTCTACGAAGAGGGTGTGGTATACACTGAGAGAGCTCTGAGGAACACTGATTATTGTAATAGCTGTATAATAGTGAGAGGTATTCAAAATTGCGGTGAAGAGAGAGAGACTGCAGATAATTGGTGAGTGGATGTGAGTTTATGAGACGAAAGGCTTGCTTTTCTATTTTGTCTAGAAGTGTTGTGTGAGAGGATCCTCCCCACACGTGAAAACAATACTCAATAATTGGACGCAGTAGGCTACCGTGAAAGCAGCTGCGCAGGGGAAAAGAACCCCCGGAGGCAGTTAAGTACACCCAGCTTCTGAGAAGCTGTTTTAGCTAGAGTGGAAATATGATCTTTCCAAGAGAGATCAGACGAAAAAGAGACACCGATAATATTACGAGAAGATGAAGGGTTAATTTATATGTTGTTGAAGAGTAGGTCGTAGTTTTCTGGAAGGGGGCGACGAGTAGACAGATGAAGAAATTGAATTTTGGAAGAATTGAAAGCAACAAGGTTTTATCTGCCCCAATTATAGATAATAAAGAGATCAGAAGATAGGTGTGTTATGGCCTCCTAACGTGAGTTATGGAGTTCCTGTTGTGAATGATGTTGTGGAAGGCTAGTTGAATAGTGTATTGTAGAGTCGTCAGCATATTAGTGAATGGGGCTGGAGGTGCAGTTGAGAAGGTCATTAATGAATAATAGGAAGATAATTGGAAATAGGACAGAACCCTGAGGAACACACTGGAATTGATAGGTTGAGGATGTGAACAGTGGCCGTCCACAATCACAGCTATGGAACGGCCGGGGAGGAAATTAGAGACGAAGGCACAGATGGATTGATAGAAAGCGAAAGAGGGTAGTTTGGAAATGAGGGATTTGTGCCAGACTCTAACAAAGGCCTTCGATATGTCTAGCACAACAGAAAAAGTCTCACCCGAAGTCCCAAATGTAGTCTAGTTGCCAGATTTATGACCTTGTTGTTGTGAGAAGTGTATTGTTTTTACGTAGTTGCTTACTAATATCGGTCTATAGAGAATATTTTGCTTGGTTGCCGGATCGGCAACCTTGGGGAAATCCTGTAATTTTGCATAAATCCAAAATGGCCGCTTCCGACAGCGGTGAAGCATGTGATATGTGTTTTCCATACATTTCTGACCTGAAGAATCGATGTCTGGAGTCAGTTTTGTGATTTTAAATCAAATTCAGGGTAAAAGTTAATGTTCAATCTCATTCGCCCTAAGATTCAGAAAATCAGCCGCACATCATTTACATAACAATGTAGAGGTTTTCCATGGGGGTGAATAAGACTGTAGGTGTCATCATTGCATTGTTTAACAACCTCAATATCCAGGTTTTCACACCAAATGGTCGACGCTCCTCCCACGTCCTCTTACATGAATTATAGCAACAACATCCTGCAGGTAACCTGGAGTATGGCTGTGCTGAACAACCTCACCATCCCCAGACTCTCTAAGATAGCTGCCCAATGTAGGACCAGCAGCAGCTCTTCAGGCAACCTTCCTCTGCAACACTAGACCGGGGGGGGGGGGGGGGGGGGGGGGCGCAAGGTGAACCCACCAGCTGTAGAGGTCACCTCTGGCATCTCCTACTTGGAAGTGTGTGTCTGCCAGAATAGTCTAGCTATTGCTCAGGAAAAGGACATGGCTTGGCTTAACATACTCAATGCACAGGAAAAGGAAAAGGAGTGGAGTGGGTTCAAGAATAAGGAGGCATGCAATGATGAAGTTCACAAGAAGCCAGCGAGTACCTATATGATTGGACCTCTCATTGATGCCAAAGATTCTCATCCGGATGCAGTTCTGACTTCACTGATGCATTTGACAAAGTCGTTGACTGACATGGGAATGTCATATGTCTACATCTCAGTCGACAAACAGTTGTACATGGTGGCATGCCAAAAAAAATGGGATGATATTGATCGCTTCAAAAATGTATTCTTAGGTTTGGGATCATGCATACCATACAGTCCTTCTGTGGCTGCATCGTTAAACTAATGCATGGATCAGGTGTTAAGGCTCTTGTCAGCTCAGCATTTGGAAGAATAGCAGGAATCATGAATGGCAAGTCTTGGGTTCTGGCCATGAGGGCATTCCAAAATTAATGGTTTCAACTACTCGTCTGAACAGTTTCTCCAGGCACTTGGTTGATAACATCATTAAACCTACTCTGCTTCTCCACCAGCTGCTTCGTAGTGAGAGGGAGGGAGATTTCCTACTTCAGCATCTCACGCTCAGGCGCATGCTACCTTATTTCTTTGTTGCTGGTCATCACCACTATGCCCGCTACATTGCCCATCACATTCTTGAGATGCGTCACGCAACCAAGACAAAGCTTATGTCAGGAGCATTTTTATGTCGTCACCAAGAGGGTTACTGGAGTGGCGTTAGCTCTAACCAGTTTGGTGAGCAAACTGCCATTCGAATTGGAAAGGGTGGTCTCAAAGGTATGACCCTATATCCAGAGAGGGTTGAAGAATGGATTGACTCCTATCCCGTCACTGACTACATCTCTCACACCATGGAGAACATCTTCCCTGATCTCCCCATCAAGGAATGCAAAGATATAGCTGGAGCAAGTCACACATGCAGCTGACCACGCCACAAGGTGGAGGGGGATATAAGGAGAGAGATGGACGCAGATGCCCGACATCGAATCTTGCTTGAACTCTCAAAACTGTGTCATCCATTATAGAATATGTCACCACACCTCCACAACATCGCCAATGGTAAAATCTGTCCCCCTGATGCTGAGGTGAAAGTTGCTGAATCAGCTGACATAGGCACTAAAATGGATGCATCATTCCAGACATCCCTGCCATCAGGATTTCATGCAACCATCTATAGCCTCATTAAGGCCATGGAATACATAAGGAAAGGGGTGAAAGATGGAGACAAGATGATCTTCGACCTAGAAACTATCTTCCTCAGGTTGTTGACTGTCGTACAACAGCAGCACATGAAACTAGCACCCATTTTCCAGTATGAGTTGTGTCCCATACTGCCCTCACTCACTGATGAGTATGGTTGCCTGAGAAAATGTAGAAAAGCACCGCTGGCTTGGAAACTGTGTGTGCAGAGAAGACAACCAATGCTACCAGAAGTCACCATTGTCGACATTAGCCAGATTATTTACCACATTGATTGGCCATCAAAAGGCAATGTATCAGTCATAGATAAGTCCATCAAGACCAGGTTGAAGATCTTAGTCTTTGACAAATACAACAGTGTTTCTGCAAAGGACCATAAGCGTATGTGACGTGCTGGCCTCGGCTCCATCAACTACAACCTCACTATCAACATACCACTTCCTAGTCGAGATGCCATCATGAGAAATAAGCATAAGAAGCTGCAACTGCTTAAAGTGCTAAGTAAATACAACTTAGGAGAAGGAGTGACTGTGGAGAGTTCCAGTAATGGTGTGTTCAAACATGACGAAGCATGGTTATTATCTATTCTTATTTCATATATCTAAGTTCTGCATAACCGTTTGATGGAATAACATCAATAAACATGGCTTTTGTTTTCAAAGCAAATATTTAACTCCTGAATTTGATTCCAAATCACAAAACTGACTCCAGATATCGATTCCTCAGGTCAGAAATGTATGGAAAACACATACCACACGGATTGTAAGTTAGTTGGCTAAAAAGTTATAATCCGCCGCTGCAGGAATCGGCCATTTTGGATTTATGCAAATTACATAATTTCCCCAAAGTTGCCGATCCGGCAACCAAGCTAAATTTTCTTTATAGACCCATATTAGTAAGAAACCACCAACAAACAATACACTTCTCAAAACAACAAGGTCATTACCTATAGGACATGCAAGTGGCAAACGGACTAATGGAGGATAAATAATAATAATAATCTTCTGGTTACTTATATAGCGCCCGTCTCTCCTCCTTCGAGGATTCGCAAGCGCTTGGCTTTCTTTAGTCTACCAGAGACCATTACCCATCCCCCTTGCTCATGGGGAGATGGTAACCGCCGGCTGTATCCCAGAAAAACTTTTCAATCTGAGCGGGGATTGAACGCGAGACCTTCAAGGTGGGAATCAGGCACGCTATCAACTGAGCCAGCCGGACGGCTGATGACCATGAGTTAGTAAGATAAGAAAGAAGATCATTAGTAGAGTGGCCCTTAAGGAAGCCATACTGGCAGTCTGAGAGTAGGTTATGGGAAGATAAATGCTTAAGAAATTTAGAGGTAAGAATAGTTTTAAAAACTTTAGAGATGTAAGAAATGAGAGCAATTAAAAGATAGTTGGAGGGTTGAGGGCAGTCACACTTCTTTGGGGCAGGTTTAATAAGAGTGAACATCCAGCAAGAAGGGAAAACGTTAGAGGAGAGAAAAAGACGGAAGAGTTTGCCAAGGCAGGGCGTCTGCACGGAAGCACAGTTTTTGAGTACAACAGAAGGAATACTGCCCAGTCCATACGCCTTCTTATTATTAAGCCCAGAAAGGGCGGAAAGTACATCCTTGGAAGAGATGAAGTTACGCATAAGTAGGAGGGAGGGGGTGGAGAGGGAAGAATATCACCGGAATCATCCAAAGTGGAGTTTTTAGCGAAAGTTTTAGTGAAGAGTTCAGGTTTGTCAGAGGAAGAAGTGACGGTAGTGCCGTCAGAGTGGAAAAGAGGAGGGAAGGACAAATACAAACAATTGTTGGAGAGGATTTTGGCTAGATGCTAGAAGGCTTGGGAAGAGCTATAGTTGGATAGGTCAATGCATTTACTATTGATGAAAGACTGTTTGGCGAGTCGAAAAACAGATTTGGCATGATTCCGGGCAGAAACATAGGAAGTATGAGATTCTTGAATTTGAAGACGACGGTACTGTTTGAATGCTGCCTCCTTATTGCGGACAGCAGTAGAACAAGCGTGAGTAAATCAAGATTTGTTTGCATTATACTGAGAGAAACAAAATAGAATGTATGCTTCCATACCCGAGAGGATCACCTCGGTAATGCGTTCTGCACACACCGAGGGTCCCCGGCCATGGAAATAAAAGTAATTCCATTGGAAATAATAGAAATACTGGGGCCAGGGAGCTAGGAATCTTCCTCCCCTTGTATAATTCTCCTACTTGACGAGACAGAAAAACGGGAGAGAGAACGCGAAAGTGGTCCCGGAGCCTGAGAATAGGAACTTTAAATGTTGTTTCTGTTCGGGCTCTTTCTTGTGTAGGCCACCCCCATCAATGGGGTATGTGCCAGAGTATATATATATATACATACATATATACATGCATACTGCTGAAGAGTCTCCCAGTCATCAGCGCCAAAGTGCCACAAGCGTCGTCGGCTGGGAAGATCGGGTGGCCGTACTGGAGAGATAGGACAGGTGACAAATATGTGTTTATGGTCGGAGGAGCCCAATGGAGAGAAAAGATTTACAGAATAAACAGAAGTGTTAGAAGTTAGAAAGAAGTCAAGAATGTTTGGCCGATCTCCAAAGCGATCCCGGATATAATAACTGGACTAACTGCTCTAGATCATTTAGGATAGAATAGAAATAGGTTTGTTCACCAGGTTAGTCAGTGGCAAGAGAGGAGAGCCATTGGTGGTGGTGAGCTTTGAAATCTCCTAGGATCGATATTTCTGAGGAAGAAGAGATGGATAGAATGAGTTCCACTTTAGAAGTTAGATAGTCAAAGAATTTTGGATAGTCATAAGCATTAGGGGAGAGATTAACAGCGCAGAAATATTTAGTTTGAGAGTGGCAAGAAAGTTTTAGCCAGAGAGTTGAGAATTCAAAAGAGTCAAAGTTGGGAACACGAGAGAAAGCGAGATTGTTGCGCACATATACGCAACATCCACCTTTGGCTTGAAACTGAGGATAGAGACAGTAGGAGGATACAGAGAAGGGTTTGCTGTCAGTAGTCCCAGACACCTGAGTTTAGGTGAGAAAGAGAAGATCAGGGTTGGCAGAGGAGAAGTAATGTTCCACAGAGTGGAAGTTAGAGGAAAGGCCACGAATGTTGCAGAAATGAATAGTAAGAGTAGAAGGTAGTGGTCCAGAGCATTTTGTGGAGTCTTTGCGAGGGGCCAGACCAATGGGGGCATTTCAGGTCCCCCCCCCCCCCCCCCCCCCCCCAGGGACTCCGAGCCGGGTCGTGGCTGCGTCATATTGTGATAAAAAGGTAGTGTAGTATGTAAGGTGTTTTTAATATAATGTACTGATAGGGGGAGAAGGTGTTTTGGAGGGCAGGCTGGGGTTACACCGTGTAGGGAATAATAGGCAAATAATAATTATTATTTGGGGTATTTATCTGGCAACTAGGGATTACACAAGTTGGTGATGAACCCAATGGGATCGGCATTTGGTCTAGGAAGTGTACAAATAATAAGTAATTTTTATGAATAAACCTGAAGTCAGTTTGTGAATATATTATTTTTTGTTTTCTTTTCTTTTTTAACATTGCCAAAGCAAGAACATTATACGTACATTTCCTCCTCAATTCCTTACCTTGGCGATGTTTCCACATAAATTGAAGAACACTTAAGTAGAATCTAACTTAGTTTTATCCACTAATTGGAACTGTTTAGCCTTATAATATTATCTATCGTCAGCCGAAATTACGATCCTTTTATTGAAGGGGTTAAACTTGGTGGTTGATATGTTACAACAAATATAAATATTATATCTAGAAGCTGCCGAATACGTGTTTGTTAGAAAAGGCGAAAGAAAATATAGCACACAAGGGTAGCAATACATTCAAAACAAGAGGTCATAAAAAGCGTAAAGTTATAAATCAAGGAGATGTAGTATCGAGGGGGAAGAGTTACTGTTGTGATAGAAATGTGTAGAAAATGGGAGAGGGCAAGACTATATATATATAGCAGAGAGCAAGAGAGAGAGAATCAACTGTCCTTACATATGGGATGCGAACTATTATTTTATGTTCATAGTGACATACCTACATACTGAATATCTGTATCGAGGAACAAATGTATAAGGAAATACAATATGTTTATTGAAGGTTGTGTTATACTGTATGCCTGTTACTATATTGTCACTCATGCAATCGGCAATATATAATATAGCACATGATTTGTTTACATATACTGTATACAGTAAATATAAATATAAATTGCAAACAGTATATCAGAGGTTGTTATATTCATTCATTATTATATATATGGAAAGCGTGTGGTTAAGATAAATCGATAATATGTTTGATTAAAGATCCAAACGTTGATGATAAGGTATGCATTATTATTATTAGAAGTAGCCAAAGACTCAATCAATCTTAATTCTCAATATATCTATCTATCAGACTAGCTATCTATATATATATATATTGTCACTCCCAACTGAACTTTTAGATATTTCAGTTGCAAGTGTTGTTTTAGTTTGCATGTAACCCATGTGTAGGGGGAGAGACCAGCTGCCTTTTCCTTGTTTTTCTTCTCTTTGTTCCAACATGAGAGTGTGTTGTCAATGGGGCGCCCTACAGTAACATTGCCGTTCGGCTAGGAGTATAATTATTTAGTTTGTTTTGCCCTGTTGGGATTATTTTCAGTTTATCATAAGTTACCCAATGATGTCTTATGTTTGTTTGATTACTCCCTTGTTAATAGTGAGAGCACAGGTAACTAGTTTAATTATGTAGGTTGGTGGTGCTTGTATGGCAACAGATCGGGGCCACAGGTACGTGTCACTTACTTGAACCTACGCGTAGCTTTATAGCTACGTGTATGTAATCAATATAAGTGATTTTGCGTTTATTAGGCAAATAAATAGTCTATATTAGGGTTAGGTTAGGTTAGGTTAAGTTAGGTTAATCTATTCTAATATAATATTTATACATTTTGGGCAGTGGGCGGGGCCAAGGCATGGGATCCGGCAGTGGGCGGGGCCATAGCATGGGATCCAGCTGCGTGCATGGCCTCCCGTTATTTTCCCTATAAATTCGTTATATTTTATATATTAGAACCTAACCTAACCTAACCTAACCTAACCTAGCCCTAATATAGACTATTTATTTGCCTAATAAACGCAATATCACTCATATTACTTACATACACGTAGCTATAAAGCTACGCGTAGGTTCGAGTAAGTGACGCGTACCTTTGGCCCCGATCTGTTGCCATATGCTTGGAGCCCTTCCTTCCCCACGCGGGCCCCAGGACTCCCTCGGCCACGCCAGTAGCTCACTCTCGAGACAGACATTGTATCGACCACACGCACTGCTCTGTGTGTGGTAGGCTTGCTATCTAGATCCCTTAATAACCGCATACATTATTTTGTTCCCCATTACATAGTAGCATGGCAGGTCTGGAGGCACTTTAAATATAAATATTTTTACATTAACCCTATTAGCCAGCCTTTAGATTTGTCTGCATTTTGTTGGTTAGGAGCATTGCATTTACTGGCATTCTTGTATGTTATCTTCACACTACTCTTCCATCTCTTTCCTTTATTCTACTGCATTGTCAATTATTATTGTATGTTTATATCGTGTATTATTGGGGTTGATATCTACAGCGGTTTGATGACTGGCTTGTTTGGACTAGCGTTTTGACAACCAGCATCAATCTGCTGAGATATCAACCCTTGTGTCTCAGGTGTTAGACTACTGCATTGGACTCTTCCCATGGCTTTTTGTATCGTAGTATTCTCGGTTCCTGAGCGACTGGGCATGATACGAATTGTTCTTGGAGTCTAGCAGTATTATGTTTTGGCACTTTTGCGCAGTTTAGAATAATCTTAGAAGTACTCTTGAAATACTAATAGCACTATCAACCCGAGTCGGATAGGCCCCGACTCTGAGACAGTAGATATTTTTGTGTCTCCTTTTATTACTGCTTTAATAGAGCAAAGAGGAAGATAACCCCTTTTCCGAGAGAACCTGTGTGTCTTGGTGTTTGAGTCAGATATTAAGAGCGTGTCTGTTACAGGGTTAGTGTAGTACGATGGGTAGTGTTGGGTGCATGACCACAGCATTGTTGTCTTTTTGCTACAGTGTTTCTTTTTGGACAGTGCTGTGGGCTAGGCTATTGGAGCATCTGCTTTCCTCGAACCTCCTCTCGTAACAATATATATAGTATATATATATATATATATATATATATATATATATATATATATATATATTGAGAATATATCACAAATACACGTGAGCCACTAAATTTTTCTAGTCTCTCAGTGGGGATCGAACCATCGACCATCAGAACGATAGCCGACGCTTAATCAATTAACAATCAATTAATCAAGACTGCCGTGGTGTAATTGATTAAGCGTCGGCTATCGTTCTGATGGTCGATGGTTCGATCCCCACTGAGAGACTAGAAACATATATATATATATATATATATCTCTATTTTGTTGTTCTATGTGAGTGAGGGAGACAAAAGGCAGAACTGCCTGTAGCGAGTGCCTCAACCATAGTTGAAAGAGTGACAGGGTCAAAATCACGGGACATTCGAGCCAAAATGCCTGGACACACGGAGTTTGGAGCAATTTAAGTCATAGGAAGAAGGAAAGACTGATTCTGGGAGAGATTTCCGGATATCAGCTGTTGAATAGAAGAAAGACTGAAAGTAACATTTCAATCTTGGGTTGGAGAGTTGCACAGAGAAGGGATGGGATTGTGTTTCAAGACGGGTACCATGTGCCCTACATAGAGGAGGTGCTATACACTGGGAGAGCTCTGAGGAACACTGATTATTGTAGTAGCAATAGAATAGCGAGAGAGATACAACATTGCGCCACAGAGAGAGAGATTTCAGAAAGTTGGTGAGTGGACGGAAATTAATTATACGAAAGGCATTCCTTTCTACTTTGTCTAAGAGTGCTGTTTGAGAGGATCCTCCCCACACATATGAACAATACTCAATGCATGGACGAACTGTGCCCCTGTCCAGAGCAAAAAGCTGTGCAGGGGTAAAGAACCCCTTGAGGCGGTTGAGCAAGCCCAGCTTCTGGGAGGCTGTCTTTGTAAGACTTGTAATATGGTCCCTCCAAGTGAGAGCAGAAGAAAAAGAGACACCAAGAATATTGAGAGATGGATGAAGGATTGATTTCTTGTATTGTTGAAGTATAAGGGATAGTCCTCTGGGAGTTCTGAATGGGAAATAAGATGGAGAAATTGGGTTTTGGAAGCAATAAATGCAACAAGGTTTTCTCTGCCCGAATTGGAATTAGTAGTTAGACCAGAAGACAAGTGTTGTATGGCTTCATTACGTTTGTATTTGAGGGATTGCTGGCTGGGGCATTTTGGAAAACTAATTGAGTAGAGTAAGGTAGAGTCGTCTGCGTATGAATGGATGGGACTGGAGGTACAGTTGATAAGATTATTTATGAAACTTAGGAAGAGAATAGGAGATACGACAGAGCCTTGAGAAACACCGGAGTTGATAGGATGAGAAAGTGAGCGATGACAAAGGCACAGATGGAGGGATAGAAACCGAAGGAGGGTAGTTTAGAAATTAAAGATGTGTGCCAGATTCTTATCGAGGGCCATCGATATGTCTAATGCAATAGAAAAGGTCTCACCGAAGTTCCGAAAGGAGGATGACCAAGAGTTAGTAGGATATGAAAGAAGATCACCAGTAGAGCGACCCTTAACCCATACAGCCCCAGCGACGCGTCTGACGCGTCGGCGATGTATGTAACGCACAGCCCCAGCGACGCGTCTGACGAGTCACCCTAATTGCTCCGACCGTAACCTCAGGTGTAGCCACTCGAGAGGGCTCAGATTTGTATGGGAACTGTGTACGTATCCCACGCAACCGTGCCGATGGTTGAAAACTCTCAAAGTCCACGTGCGTGCACGTGAGCGCGCAATAACCTGTTTTTTTGGGGTAATTGCCTTCAATTTTTTACTCTTGTAAAATACGTTTTCGGGGGCTCTGTAGGACCATTCTTTAAGCTTTTTGAGCGTTTTTTTTGTGGTTTTTCCTTCATTCCTAACCCATTCGCTATTGTTTCTGGAATATAAAAAAAAATTTAAAACCGGCCGGGTTCTGGTGAACAAACATTAGAAAACTAGCCGGGGCTCCACGGGTTAAGGAAGCGATCTGAGAGTAGATTATGAGAAGAGAAATTATTAAGAAATTTGGAAGCAAGAATAGTTTCAAAAACTTTAGAGATACAAGAGATGAGAGCAATTGAACGATAGGTAGAGGGTTGAAAGTGGTTACCCTTCTTTGGGACAGGTTGAATGAGAGCAAACTTCCAGCAAGAAGGGAAGACGTCAGAGGAGAGACAGAGACAAATGAGTTTGCCTAGGCAGGGAGTCAGCACGGAAGCACAGTTTTTTAGTACAACAGGAGGAACACCATCTGGACTGTACGCCTTCTTAGTATTAAGCCCAGAGAGGGTAGAAAGTATATCTTTAGAAGAGATTAGGATATTAGGCATAAGTAGGAAAGAGCGGGGTGGAGAGGGAGGAATAGCACCGGAATTATCCAAGGTGGAGTTTCTAGCAAAAGTTTGAGCGAAGAGGTCAGCTTTGTCAGAGGAAGAAGTGATGGTTGTGCCATCAGAGTGGAAAAGGGGAGGGAAAGACGAGGAAGAAAAATGGTTGGAGAGGTTTTTGGCTTTGGAAGAGGTAGAGTTGGATAGTTCAGTGCACTTATTATTGATGAAAGGGTGCTTGGCAAGTCAAGAACAGATTTGGCTTGATTCCAGGCAGAAACATAGGAAAAATTAGATTTTTTAGTTTTATGGGGTTGGTACTGTTTGAATGCTTCCTCCTTGTTGCGGACAGCAGTAGAACAAGTTTGAGTAAACAAAGATTTTTTTGCATTAGACTGAGAGAAAGAAAATTGAATGTACACTTCCATGCCTGAGAGGATTACCTTGGTAATTAATGTGTTCAGCACCTTCCAAGGGTCCCCGGCCACTAAAGCAGAAGTCATTCCATGGGAAATCAAAGAAGTACTGCCGAAGAGCCTCCCAGTCAGCAGCGCCAAAGTGCCACAAGCGCCGCCGGCTAGGAGAATCGGATAGGTGACAGAGATAAGTTTATGGTCAGAGAAGCCCATAGGAGAGAAAAAATTACAGTATAAGTAGAAGGGTTAGAGGTTGGAAATAAGTCATGAATGTTGGGCCAATCTCTGAAGCGATCCGGGATATGGGTGGGTTGCTGGTCTAACTGCTCTAGGTAATTTAAGATAGAAAAGAGGTAAGCATGTTCACCAGGTTGGTCAATGGAAAGAGAGGAGAACCATTGGCAGTGGTGAACATAGTAATCTCCTAAGATGGAGATTTCTGTGAAAGGAGAGATGGATAGAATGTGTTCCACTTTAGAAGTTAGATAGTCAAAGCATTTTGGAGAGTCGGTAGAATTAGGGGAGAGATAAATATCGCATAAATATTTAGTTTGAGAGTGACAAGAAAGCTTTAGCCAGAGAGTTGAGAATTTAGAAGAATCAAAGTTGGAAACACGACAGAAAGCAAGATTGTTGCGTATGTATACGCAACATCCACCTTTGGTTTGAAAGAGATAGTAAGAGGATACAATGAAGGGCTTGCTGTCAGTAGTCCCAGACAACTGTGTTTCGGTGAGAAAGAGAAGATCAGGGTTGGCAGAGGAGACGTGGTGTTCCACAGAGTGGAAGTTAGAGGAAAGGCCACGAATATTGCAGAAATTAATAATAAGAGTAGAAGGTTGTGGTCCAGAGCATTTTGGCGAGTCGTTTCCAGGGGATAGGCCAATGGGGCATTTCTGGTCCCCCCAACCGCCCCCCACATCCCCCCCTGGGCACTCCGAGGCTTGTCGTGATTTTGTCATGTTTTTTTTTGTTTTTTTTTTTTTTAGCTAGTATAGTATGTAAGGTGTTTGTAGTATAATGTATTGACAGGAGGAGAAGGTGTTTTGGAGGGCAGGTTGGGGTTGCCCTCAATATTGATGAGGCACAGAAAGGATCAGTTAGGGAGGCTAGGTCGTGAAACAGGAGTTCCGGCTGTCCTTATCTGCCACCTAACTCCCCGAGAGTACTGCTCTGTTCGGTTGGTGCTTACAGCCTCCTCCTAACAATTCTGGAGGTGAGATTCCCAGTCCTAACCTCCAGGGGATATCTGCGCGACAAAGTGACGAGCGGTGGGGTCGCCACATCCCTATGCCGTGAATAATGTATATGTGTATATATATATATATATATATATATATATATATATATATATATATATATATATATTCTGACATACGGAGCCCTGTATGTTAATTTAACAGTTAGAATTAGAGTTGAAGGAGCCGAACTACCCAAACGGTGAAGCGAGTGGGGAAACTACCTCTCCCGCATACCTGCAAACAAGCCTTCACACCTGCGTGCGTCATAGGGGACTCTGCAAACTACCTCGATGCCACGATGTCATAGCGTATGATCGACGCCGGGAGCTGTGATTGGACCAGGCACCTGCTATGCAACTCGAGGAGCTATGATAGGGGCGCGCACCATCACTCGCCTCCTGATTCGTTCCTACACCATCATTGTTTGGTATATAAGACCCGAGTTGTGGGCATTCAAATCAGTCTCATTTGGAGTTGGGGAAGGTGAACTTGCAGCTGGAGGAAGACGGGGTGAAGTATTATAATGGGATTGTGACTGTCAGTCAGATTATATAAATGTGTGTTAAGTGTGTTCGGTGTAAACACTTACGTTATGTTGGTTAGTGAGATATGTGATTGGGAATTAACGTGAACACTACTATTATGTGTTTAACTATTTGATTGCGAATTAACGTTAACGCTACTATTATTGTGTATTTAACTATTTGATTGCGAATTAACGTTAACGCTACTATTATTGTGTACTTAACTATTTTAGTTGACTAACTTGTGGACTAAAGCAACTCTTTAAGTAATTGGGTTATGATGAAAGTAATACTATTGTTTTATATTAATACTTACGAGTTCTTTCATTTTCTTTGAATTAAGCTTACATTGCTTAACGGTGCTTAGTACGGTGATGCTATTGTCTCATATTAGTAATATCGCCTTTGACTAACAGGGCTGTGTTAATATTACTTATAGTGATTTCCTAAGCTGAAGAAAATTCTTTTGCTTCAAAATATTATATTTTGCTTTTCATATTATTTGAGTGAGACCTGAATCGAATCTATGAAACGATCCTGTAACTTTATTTACTCATAATCAAACCAATGTTACGTGGTTAAGAAATACATTTAACTAATTATTAAATATATATCTAACTTTTTATGTGACTTTGATATTACTCCTGATGATAATAATAATATAATTCTATTAACGTAAGACCAGAACCAAGAATAATTAAATTAAATATAAATAAAAGGACATATAAGAAAACTATCTATTCATTTCAAATAGGGTAAGAGACTGAAATATTCTTACTTTAATATTTATCTTTCAAGACTTTTTATAGAATTAATAGTCCTTTAGATATAACTTATTCGGTTCATAACCATAGCCTACTAAGCTTCGGTTAAATAATATTCTTTATAAATACTACATGACTTTAATTAGTTTCATTATTTTTCATAATTAAAGAGTATCAGTCAATAAAGGATACGAAGTCCTAAGATCCAATAAGGAAAGGAAGCAACAACAGGAAATTATTTTATTAGATTTTACTTTTGTTTTGCCTTCAGCTGACTGATACCTTAATATATATCTCTGTGCTATCTAGATTCATCAAGTTAACCACTTGAGGATCAAGATACGTAACAGAAGAGTGGCGACCTCGCCAGGATTCGTTTCATACAGTTTCACTCAGTTTCATTAACTTTTCACTACTTAAAAACCAAATATTAATCATGCCTCAACTAATTAATGAAGAAGATGCTAGAGTTTTCATAGAATCAGAACCCACAGCCCCTGATATTGACTGTCTGTCAAAAACTGAACTGAAAGTGCTTGCCTCACATCTCCAAGATGTCTCAAACATGTCTAAAGTAGAGGTGGCTCAGACCATAAAGACCCACCTGTTCCCTGTAGAAGGCGGGGAGGGTGACGGAGCAGTTGGTGGGATCCCTAGTAAACCTAGCCAACTTGATGAACAATTGCCACCTGGTTTTACCATTGATCAATTATTCGAACTAGAACAAGCCAGACTAAATATAGAACTAGCCAGAATAAAAGCAAATGCCGAACAAGCCAGAGCAACGACCGAACAATATCAATATCAATATCAAATGGCTCAACTAAATGTCAATACAAATGCTCCCGAAATTGCTCCCCCTCTGGGATTAACTATGACTAGTGTCATTCCACCTTTCACTGAGGATAATGTGCAGGATTTCTTTGTTTTGTTTGAGGAAGTTGCTGGAGGTATGAAGTGGACAAGAGATCAATGGCCTTTTATGTTACAAACTGTTTTGACAGGGCAGGCTCGAGCCACGTATTTGTCAGAAGTAGCAGAAGTTAGGCAGGATTATGACAATCTCAAAGAAGCTATCTTAAAAACCTATCAATTGCAGCCTGAGGCTTACAGGCAATCTTTCCGTAAAAACCAGAAGAAAGTAGAAGAAACCCATAAGGTATTTGCCAGGACCATGACTAAAACTTTCAATCATTGGGTCAAGAGTAAGAAAGTCACAAGCTACAACGATCTGAAGGAGTTGGTCCTGTTAGAAAATTTCCTATGGAAAATTGATTCTTCTGTATCCTATCATTTAAAGGGGAAAAAGGTAGATTGTCTTGCCGACGCTGCTGACATGGCTGACACATACGTGCTCAACAACAAATTTCGTGGAAAGAAGCCCTACGATAATTCTAGCTCTAATTTTAAGTATCCCAATCACAAATCTGACAGACCCAGTCACAAGCCTATAACGTCTTCCCCAGCTAGCCAAAACCGAATTGTTCCCCCAACTAAAAATGCGACTCAGGGCAATGGTAACAGAGGTGGGCCCCAAACTAATAGTAATGCTCAAAGAGGGAACGTTCCCGTATCCCCTAAAGTATGTACTTTTTGTGGCAAGAGAGGCCACCTAGCTTATCAGTGCTGGGCCAAGGAGAGAACGGAGAGATCGGGGCAGACAGTTGCCGCCGTATCTCAAACTCCATATGTGCCTGTAAGGCAGGACTCCCGACAGAAGGAGTACCTAGCACCAAAAGTTCCTTTAATGCAGGACTCTCGACAGGAGTACCTAGCAGCTAACGTAAAACATCTAGACAGGGGTGTAGTAGCATGTGTGGTGCAACCCACTAGGGTTAAGCCAATAATAATTTCACCATCAGTGCAGGACAGTTACCGTCCCTTTATTTCATCTGGCAACGTGAGATTAAATGGTTGTATGCATGAGGTAAAAATTCTGAGAGACACGGGTTCTACTAGCACCCTCATGGTGAATCCTTACACTGAGTGCCCACCTGGCGAACCAGTTGTAATGAGAGGTGCTGGAGGCCAGTTTTATGCATACTTGGTAAAAGGCGAAATTGAATGTGAGTTACTACAGGGTGAGGCCACCATAGCTTTGTGTAGGTCCCAAGATATCCCTGTGCCTGGGGTAACGCTCCTTTTGGGGAATGATGTAGCAGGTGAGAAGGTCCGACCAGACCCCATTTTGTCACTTTCCCCTGTTAACGAGCCACTAACCGGTGAGCTCGAAAAGGAGATGCCAACAGTTTTCCCTGTGTGTGCTGTCACACATTCAATGTCTCAAGTAGCAGTTCCCTCCGACAGAAATTTACCGAATGTAAGAGTTGATGAAAGGGATGATGAGAGTGTGAATGACGCTCCTACTGTGCCTGATGATGTGACTGAGGTGGATTTATCTGACACCTTTATGGCTCATCTTGACCCTAACGATGACCATGAAACCCCTCCAAATTGTCCTAGTGGCCTGGTAGAGCTACAGAGAGATGATAGTGAATGCAAGGAGTTAGCTGCCAGGTCCGTGAGTGAAGAGGAATGTGAGAAGGAGGGTGGTGAATGTTTCTACCTCAAAGGAGGAATATTGTGGCGAAGATGGAGACCGCCACACAGACCAATCGATGACGGGGCTTGGGACGTCCATCAAGTAGTAGTCCCCAAACCTTGTCGTAGAGATATCATGGAAATGGCCCATTGTATACCATTGGCAGGACACCTAGGTGTGAGAAAAACTCTAGACAGAATCAGAGCCCACTTTTACTGGCCAGGAATGCGTGCAGATGTAGTGGAGTGTTGTAGAGTGTGTCACACTTGCCAGATGACAGGAAAACCCAATCAGAAGGTGCCTGTACATCCTCTGGTGCCCTTGCCCGTTTTCGAGAATCCTTTTACTCGGGTGGTAGTGGACATTGTAGGCCCATTGCCTAAGACTTCCCAAGGTAACATTTATTTATTAACTATCATGGACATGGCAACTCGCTACCCAGAGGCTATACCCTTAAGGACTACCTCTGCTCCAACTGTCATCAAGGAACTGCTCAAATTCTTCACCAGAATGGGTTTCCCCCATGAGGTGCAAAGTGATCAAGTAACTAATTTTACCTCTAACATTTTTCAGCAGTCCCTGAAGGAGTTGGGTATCGAGCATGTTAAGTCTAGCACCTACCACCCAGAGAGTCAAGGGGTTCTCGAACGATATCATCAGACATTAAAAGGAATGTTACGTAAATATTGTACAGAGACCGGAGTTGAGTGGGATAAGGGGGTACCTTTTCTTTTATTTGCTACTCGTGAGGTTCCAACTGAATCCCTGGGTTTTTCCCCTAATGAGCTAGTTTTCGGTCACCAGGTAAGAGGTCCTTTGCAACTATTGCAGGATAGCCTAGTTGGCCAGGAGGGGAACCAAAACCTCCTCAAGTATGTTTCAGATTTCAAAACCCGGCTGAGATCCTCATGTGAGTTTGCCGCTCAAAACCTGACCGTGGCTAAAAGCTCCATGAAGAAATGGTATGACAGAAAAGCCCGTGAGAGGGAGTTTCAGCCCGGTGATGAGGTTTTGGTCCTGCTCCCCCCTTTTGGCCAACCTTTATCTGCCAAGTTCAGGGGCCCATATAAGATCATTCGGAGGGTGAGCATTACCGATTATCTAGTAACTACCCCAGACAGGAGAAAGCCCACGCAAGTATTCCATATAAATATGTTGAAACCCTACCATAGGTCTCCTGATTCCTCTCCTCCAGATTCTCCCACTGTGGCAGTGAATGTCAGGACCTGTGGACAGCCTGGTGCGGACGAAGTTTTCAGTTCTCTTACTGACCCGCAACAGACTGTTCCAGAGCCTGAAGGTATCCATGCAGACTTTGACTTGTCATGTAGCCTATCCAACTTTCAGTATAATTCAGTGGCTTGGAGGGAATTACCATCTAAACTATGTCATCTTCCCTCTGATCAAGCGAACCAATTAATCTCTGTTTTATCTCAGTCTCCCAGTGTGTTCCGTGATATTCCAGGGCTCACTTCTTTGGCCGTGCACGACATCGACGTAGGGGATGCAACTCCCATTAAACTATCCCCCTACCGTGTCTCACCACAACGCAGGAGTATACTGCAGGTCGAGCTTGACTTTATGTTGTCTAATGAACTGATCACTAGGGCCTTAAGCCAGTGGAGTAGTCCGGTCATACTTGTGCCAAAGCCAGACGGGAGCCATAGGTTTTGTAGGGACTATAGGCAAGTCAATGCTGTCACAAAGAACGATACCTACCCACTGCCACGGATCAAAGAATGCATTTACCAGGTTGGCCTCATACAGCAGTAACTTTAATTTAATGAGAGGATTTTGGCAATTAGCTCTCCCTTGTAGCGAGGTAAATATCATGCTTTTGTAGTGCGCTTTTAAGCCTTCAGCTGTGAGATGCCTTGCAGTTCGAATAACGCTCCAGCTACGTTCCGGCTATGTTCTGATGTGGTACCTGGAGACGTTGCCTACTTTGGGTGATATCCTTATTATATCCTCATTATAATCTTGCTGTTGCCAATCTGGTGGTGAATCTATTTATGTATTCTGTTTAATATTATGTACTGTACTCCTTAAACTCTTTTCTAGGGGGGAGGTCTGACATACGGAGCCCTGTATGTTAATTTAACAGTTAGAATTAGAGTTGAAGGAGCCGAACTACCCAAACGGTGAAGCGAGTGGGGAAACTACCTCTCCCGCATACCTGCAAACAAGCCTTCACACCTGCGTGCGTCATAGGGGACTCTGCAAACTACCTCGATGCCACGATGTCATAGCGTATGATCGACGCCGGGAGCTGTGATTGGACCAGGCACCTGCTATGCAACTCGAGGAGCTATGATAGGGGCGCGCACCATCACTCACCTCCTGATTCGTTCCTACACCATCATTGTTTGGTATATAAGACCCGAGTTGTGGGCATTCAAATCAGTCTCATTTGGAGTTGGGGAAGGTGAACTTGCAGCTGGAGGAAGACGGGGTGAAGTATTATAATGGGATTGTGACTGTCAGTCAGATTATATAAATGTGTGTTAAGTGTGTTCGGTGTAAACACTTACGTTATGTTGGTTAGTGAGATATGTGATTGGGAATTAACGTGAACACTACTATTATGTGTTTAACTATTTGATTGCGAATTAACGTTAACGCTACTATTATTGTGTATTTAACTATTTGATTGCGAATTAACGTTAACGCTACTATTATTGTGTACTTAACTATTTTAGTTGACTAACTTGTGGACTAAAGCAACTCTTTAAGTAATTGGGTTATGATGAAAGTAATACTATTGTTTTATATTAATACTTACGAGTTCTTTCATTTTCTTTGAATTAAGCTTACATTGCTTAACGGTGCTTAGTACGGTGATGCTATTGTCTCATATTAGTAATATCGCCTTTGACTAACAGGGCTGTGTTAATATTACTTATAGTGATTTCCTAAGCTGAAGAAAATTCTTTTGCTTCAAAATATTATATTTTGCTTTTCATATTATTTGAGTGAGACCTGAATCGAATCTATGAAACGATCCTGTAACTTTATTTACTCATAATCAAACCAATGTTACGTGGTTAAGAAATACATTTAACTAATTATTAAATATATATATCTAACTTTTTATGTGACTTTGATATTACTACTGATGATAATAATAATATAATTCTATTAACGTAAGACCAGAACCAAGAATAATTAAATTAAATATAAATAAAAGGACATATAAGAAAACTATCTATTCATTTCAAATAGGGTAAGAGACTGAAATATTCTTACTTTAATATTTATCTTTCAAGACTTTTTATAGAATTAATAGTCCTTTAGATATAACTTATTCGGTTCATAACCATAGCCTACTAAGCTTCGGTTAAATAATATTCTTTATAAATACTACATGACTTTAATTAGTTTCATTATTTTTCATAATTAAAGAGTATCAGTCAATAAAGGATACGAAGTCCTAAGATCCAATAAGGAAAGGAAGCAACAACAGGAAATTATTTTATTAGATTTTACTTTTGTTTTGCCTTCAGCTGACTGATACCTTAATATATATCTCTGTGCTATCTAGATTCATCAAGTTAACCACTTGAGGATCAAGATACGTAACAATATATACAGTATTTATACATATATATATATACAGTATATATATATATATATATATATATATATATATATATATATATTATATTTATCTCAGCTGGGATCGAACCACCGACAGTCAGGACAAAAGTTCATGTTTAATTTAATCAACTCTACCACGGCGTGATACATAAAATTTAACGTGTTTCTATTTATATTAAGAAGGAAAATCCTTGTATATGAAATGGAATCATTTCTCAAAGTACAATTTCCCTCTTCCTATAACAGGTAGGAAAATATTTAGATATCCGTTATCACGCCTTGATAGAGTTGATTAAAGCATGGACTAACGTCCTGACTGTCCGTGGTTCGAGTCCGGCTGAGAGTAAATACATTTAGTAGCTGACGTGTGTTTTTTTATATATGCTTAATATTTATAACTCTCCTGCTTGACATGGTGATAATTAAATTAAATTAATCCAACCCAAGTTGCATGGGAATATTAATTGTAAAAATCCCTGTATGATTCTCTGTAATATGGATCCCACGACTTGTATATGAAATTAAATATATTTTGCGAGTAGGCTTTCCCTTCTTAATATATAGGAATAGGTTGAATATATAGTAGGCTTTCCCTTCTTAATATATAGGAATAGGTTGAATATATAGTAGGCTTTCCCTTCTTAATATATAGGAATAGGTTGAATATATAGTAGGCTTTCCCTTCTTAATATATAGGAATAGGTTGAATATATAGTAGGCTTTCCCTTCTTAATATATAGGAATAGGTTGAATATATAGTAGGCTTTCCCTTCTTAATATATAGGAATAGGTTGAATATATAGTAGGCTTTCCCTTCTTAATATATAGGAATAGGTTGAATATATAGTAGGCTTTCCCTTCTTAATATATAGGAATAGGTTGAATATATAGTAGGCTTTCCCTTCTTAATATATAGGAATAGGTTGAATATTTGTAATCACGCTGTGATATTTTCCAAATATGATTACAGTTTTCTTTTTCTCATATATTTATTGTATTTTTCCAAATATTCTATTTTCTTCCACACCTATCCTACTTGCCTAGTTGACAGGAGCATGCATGCACAAACAAATAGGCATACAGTATATCTATCAATTCTAATTGTGTGCTTACACCGCACAATTCATTAATCAATTAATTCAATGTTGTTCACAAACGTCTTCAAACCAATCTCTTTCCTTTTTCTTTCATGTGTATCCTACATCCAAGCCGGACCTGACAAACCATATTTCTTCACCCCATATATCATGCTTAATTTCAAGATACCTCATGCCTGATCTTAGGAGGTGTATATCTCACATCTGTCACACACATCCTCCCATCCATCATATAACTCTCACGTCATACTTAATTTATGTCCAAAATAATTAATACAATTGGCATTGATTGCAAAGGTCCGAGACACGCTGTGTTTCGCCTGAGTTACGATTCTGCCACTGTGTACCTCTCCCACATCTCCTAAAGTATCTACACCATCGCGGGGTCCTTCGTCGCCCGGAATCATAGCGAGGACAGTTGCTTTGCAGAAGAACTTGGGGCCTGTACATAATGCTTCCAAATAGGGCGCTAGATCCTCACAGTAATTGACTATATCTACCTTTAGTATATACACAGTAGCCTATAATATAACAACAAAGACAACAAAATAGTAAACAATAAAGGATGGTTTGCAAGAAGAAAGAATGTTTAAATTAAAATCTATAGGACAGAAAGACAACTGGAGAAAGAAATTGCTGGCCAGAAAACGGAGACCTGAAATTTCACATAAGAGAGAGAGAGAGAGAGAGAGAGAGAGAGAGAGAGAGAGAGAGATTGGACTTCTTATGTGCTAAACATTATTTTACTGCAAGTAGTATTACAATATACTTCGAAGGCAATTACATTAAAATATATAAAGTATAGTGCTGGTAATTCTGTATTCATATAAGCATATTTTGAATTGAAAAGTGAAATATTCGAATTAAAGTTGTTGGATGCGATGGTTATGTGTTGAATATTTGAATTGTTTTGTGTTGACACGGACAGGTGAGAAAAAACTTTAGAATTCTGAATCATATATAACCTCATAGCAACATCGGACGACAGAGAGAATGATTGACACAATGTGTATATTTAGAATAAAACAACATGTATATGTATGTCAAAGATACATTATTATTGTTACAGTGTAAATGTCAACATACTATGTTGTGTAAGTGTGTGGATGTGTGTATGTGTGTGTGTGTGTGTATGTGTGTGTGTGTGTATGTACTTACTCTAGTTGTACTTACTCTAGTTGTATTGCGGGAGTGAGCATGCTCGTTATTTCCCGCCTCCTATATGTGTAGGTGTTATATGTATCGTTGGAATGGCTGTGGATGTGTGTGTAGTCTGTATTTTTAGCCAATTGGCGACATCGGAAACGAAGGCTTAGGGTGGATCTGTATGGTACCATTCTCACTATAGACGGTACCGTCTCGCCCGAAGGCTTAGGTAGCCATCAGCTTTGGTGAACCACATGATACCCATCTCGCCTTGTACCATTTTTGCCAACCCCAGATGGGACGTCACAACGTCGTCCACTTATTCCAGGTATCTATTTACAGCTAGGTGAACTGAGGCTAACACATGAAAGGAGACAAGCTCAATTTGTCTCCGCCCGGCCGGGGGATTTGAACCCCCGACCCCTCGTGTGTGAGACGAGAGCGCTACCTACTAGGCTACGTGTGTGTGTGTGTGTGTGTATGTGTGGGTGTGGGTGTGCTAATAATATGAGCCAAAGGTACATGTCGATGTATACTATGAGACAGCTTTGTTTCCTTTAGTGCAAGGTAAATATGTATATGTTGATCTTTCATGTGTGCAAACTGTAAGATAAGCATATATTAGGATATGTACTGTATATGTGTATGGGTGTGCTTATGTGTGAATATGCGCATGCCTCTATGTGGCTATGTATTTTTTCCCTGCTAGTAGTTCATTAATATGTAGAAATACGTTTATTGATGTCATAATTATAGGCCAGAAACTTAAATGCAATTATACAAAATGTCCAGAGGCTAAAAACTATGGTAGACGACTGAGTACTTGAATTATGATATTTAATGAATTGGACCTTGATGGAGATTAAAATTCTCAATGAGGCCCCCCCCCCCCCCCCCCCACACACACATTTTGTTTGTTTTTTTTGTTTTTTGTTAAAGCAAACATAACCAATGTACATATTGTTGTAACTGCTTATGGTCTAATAGAAATGTCCAATTTCAATTGAAACCTAACCAACCTAAGTTAGTTAAACAAACACGAAAGTTTTCAACCGTACACAAATACATAGACTACACTGTAGTGTATATATAATGTTCCACACAGTAAGGGAGTTTGTACCAATTAATCATCCAATGCTTGCACACAAAAAAAAAAAAAAAAAAAAAAAAAAAAAAAAAAAAAAAAAAAAACATACACATAGAGTGTATGTGTGTTTATGTGTGTCAGCCGGGCTATTATTGGTAATTAGGTCAAAGCTTGTTCCATTTCCCAAGAGGAACCTGCAGACAGGCAACATGAATTAATTATTTATATATTTTCAATCTGTCAGCCAGACAGATATGGTAAGACGTACAAGGAAAGTAAAGCATTAACATGCATTGTATTAAACTTTGTATGTGTTATCCTACAGACCAACCCAACAACAAGCAAACGAGCATATATCTATCTGGTCTAAGTGTTTTCCCTGAACATATTTGTATATAACGGCTAAATCTTGCTCGAGAAGACAGGCAACAAACAGATCACTTGAGGCGTTCCGAGTGTTTGATGGAGGAGCGATGGTAGGGGAAGCTATAAGGGGTGAACTGTAGGGAGGTCAGTGCTACGTAAATACAGATACGTACAATAAAGATAAAGTCATGATGCCTTCGTAAGAGGTAAATTATTAAAAATAATGATGCGGCAGCCAGAAGTGGGCCGGTAAAATAAGTGTGATCAAGAAGTCTAACTCATGGAGAATGAAATAAAATAACGAGGAGTATATCCCACCACAATGGGCTACGACAAGAATAATAGGTTCCTTCCACTGCCCATTGGGATACCCAGATGAGAGTCTACCATAGTGACCTTATTTATGCTATGATGAATCTATTGTTGTCTATATTGCTTTTGTAAAATTTCCTCTGCGGTTGTGTAGTGTAGTAGTGTGTGTGAGAGGTGGGGCTGTGTCAGGGGTGTGTGGGAGAGTCACTGTGTGTGGTTGTGTAGTGTAGTAGTGTGTGTGAGAGGTGGGGTTGTGTCAGGGGTGTGTGGGAGAGTCACTGTGTGCGGTTGTGTAGTGTAGTAGTGTGTGTGAGAGGTGGGGCTGTGTCAGGGGTGTGTGGGAGAGTCACTGTGTGTGGTTGTGTAGTACAGTAGTGTGTGTGAGAGGTGGGGCTGTGTCAGGTGTGAGTGGAAAAGTCACTGTGTGTGGTTGTGTAGTGTGTGCGAGAGGTGGGGCTGTGTCAGGTGTGTGTGGGAGAGTCACTGTGTGTGGTTTTTAGTGTAATAGTGTGTGTGAAAGGTGGGGCTGTGTCAGGGGTGTGTGGGAGAGTTACTGTGTGTGGTTGTGTAGTGTAGTAGTGTGTGTGAGAGGTGGGGCTGTGTCAGGGGTGTGTGGGAGAGTCAGGGTGTGCGGTAGTGTAGTGTAGTAGTCTGTGTGAGACGTAGGGCTGTGTCAGGGGTGTGTGGGAGACTCACTGTGTGTGGTTGTGTAGTGTAGTAGTGTGTGTGAGAGGTGGGGCTGTGTCAGGGGTGTGTGGGAGAGTCACTGTGTGTGGTTGTTTAGTGTAATAGTGTGTGTGAAAGGTGGGGCTGTGTCAGGGGTGTGTGGGAGAGTTACTGTGTGTGGTTGTGTAGTGTAGTAGTGTGTGTGAGAGGTGGGGCTGTGTCAGGGGTGTGTGGGAGAGTCACGGTGTGCGGTTGTGTAGTGTAGTAGTGTGTGTGAGACGTAGGGCTGTGTCAGGGGTGTGTGGGAGACTCACTGTGTGTGGTTGTGTAGTGTAGTAGTGTGTGTGAGAGGTAGGGCTGTGTCAGGTGTGTGGGAGAGTCACTGTGTGTGGTTGTGTAGTGTATTAGTGTGCGTGAGAGATGGGGCTGTGTGCGAGAGTCACTGTGTGTGTGTTTTTTTGTTTTTTTCTATATTCCAACTACTCCCTCTCGGGCATAGGCCGAGAGCCTGTACATTCCACCGCTCAACACGGTGAAGCCCGTGAGGTCTTGTTCCAGTCTGGGGAGTGAGACATGTGAAGCATCCATCATGGCTCGAAGTAGCTTCATCTCTGAAGCGGCTGGTTGCTTCGCTCAAGTGCTTCACCGTCTCACCCTCCAGACTCAGACCCTCACTCTCAGAACGCCACTTATTGAGCAGTGAACTCACTAGGCATTGTCCCCCTGTAACATATTTTGAATATGGGAATATTCATACAGTGTTATTTAATCAGGGAACAATGAGGGTATTTTTTTGGCATTTCGGTGGGCTTTGTGGTAATGCACTGATACTAGGTAAAGCACAAATGCAATCCCAATAATATCTTCCCATTGACATATCGGGATTTGAACCCGGGTCCATTGGATTACAAATCCAGTGGCATGACCACTCCACCACACCTCCCCTAGTGTAGTGTAGTAGTGTGTGTGAGAGGTGGGGGTGTGTGGGAGAGTCACTGTATGTGGTTGTGTAGTGTAGGAGTGTGTGTGAGAGGTGGAGCTGTGTCAGGGGTGTGTGGGAGAGTTACTGTGTGTGGTTGTGTAGTGTAGTAGTGTGTGTGAGAGGTGGGGCTGTGTCAGGGGTGTGTGGGAGAGTCACTGTATGTGGTTGTGTAGTGTAGGAGTGTGTGTGAGAGGTGGAGCTGTGTCAGGGGTGTGTGGGAGAGTTACTGTGTGTGGTTGTGTAGTGTAGTAGTGTGTGTGAGAGGTGGGGCTGTGTCAGGGGTGTGTGGGAGAGTCACTGCATGTGGTTGTGTGTGGAGGAGTGTGTGTGAGGGGTGGGGCTGTGTCAGGGGTGTGTGGGAGAGTTACTGTGTGTGGTTGTGTAGTGTAGTAGTGTGTGTGAGAGGTGGGTCTGTGTCAGGGGTGTGTGGGAGAGTTACTGTGTGTGGTTGTGTAGTGTAGTAGTGTGTGTGAGAGGTGGGGCTGTGTCAGGGGTGTGTGGGAGAGTTACTGTGTGTGGTTGTGTAGTGTATTAGTGTGTGTGAGAGGTGGGGCTGTGTCAGGGGTGTGTGGGAGAGTCACTGTGTGTGGTTATGTAATGTAGTAGTGTGTGTAAAGGGGGGGGGGGGGGTTGTGTGGGAGAAGGCACAACTATTTAAGGTACTGTTGCACGGCAAATATTATATCTCCTTGGCACTTGACTAAGATACGCAAAACCAAACATGTATAATTATCTCTCTGTTTTAATCCACAATAATCGTCTCTACATGCAATGTATTATGCAAATTAGAGCCCCTCGCCAATAGAAAACAGCGTTCGCCACCAACCAGAGATGAATACACTCTTTCCAGCCATAATGCCTGGCCGTTTTTTTCTTCTATTCTATATTTGTCATGTTTAATTTTAATCCACTACATAGCAAATAATACTAAATGTTAATATATTAGTATGATGACAGCATGTTCAATATACTATGAGAACATTCCCATCGACCTCTTCATAGGTTTTACTTTCCGTCTGTACTGGGGATTACTAACATAATACTTCGTTATTACGATATAGTGCAATCCGTTTATTAATTATCCATTCAATGTAACTTGCAATCATCATAAACCCATATTATGTGTTCTTATTGAGTAATTAAAGTCTCATAACATATACCGTATTCGCTCTAAACATAATTATTCTATATTAATATTTTGTCCCACATAATAACACTCAAAGAGCCAGCTGGACCTCACCTCATTAATTGTCAATTCAAAATAGGGCCGCCTGGGAGAACCCTTGATAGGCCTCACCAAGGCCTAGAAAATTCCTGCCTCACATTTCACTTAATCTTGGTGAGGCAGTAAAGAAACTTAAGATCAGAGACGACGGAGAAGACTGGAGAGAGCAGACGTAGTGATATATATATATATATATATATGTTAGGAATGACGTTAACACCAAATTAGGAAGGCGTTCGGGAGGTTTCCTTATGGAGTTATAGATTTAGCTTATTGTAGTTTGTTAAGCTGCTTGAAGAATACTGCTCTGCTTCTCTCGTACATGTAGATTAGTATATATAAAATAGATATGATTGCCGCCACCACCTTTACTTTCTTATTTAGGGAAAGGAAAAGATGTATCCAGCCACGTTTTTAATGAAGTAACAAATGATTCAAATATTACAAGGAGAATTTCCCTATGTCTGGAGAAAATCTCCAGGCTGTGATCGTGCCCATATCTCGAGTCTAAGTCTCATCAGAACTCTCTCCTCCCTAACTTCTTACCTCCTCACACACACCCCTCACACGTGACGGGCACCTCCGAATCGCGTGAACAATGCTTGGTGAGCTCAAAAGTGCTTGATGAGCTCAAAAGTGCGTGAGAAAGATCTGACATAGTAAAAACTAGAAGCATGAAGTTACAATGATTTAACCTTCAAATTGTATAGTCCCTCGCTTAAATACATAGACACTGTAAGTAAATCACCTTAAAATTGTATGAGAGTTGAAATAATGATTCCTATAATAATTACTGAAGATAACATGTAATATATATATATCATCCCCGAAAGGGTGGCAACGAACGAATCGGCCCTATGCACCTCTGTCCCCAGTCAGTCGACGCCCCTCCTCCAATCCAGCACCGCCTTCACTCATATACTTTTTCACTCCATTCTTCCACCTCTCATTCGGTTTACCTCTCCCTCTCTGTCCTTCCACCTCACTCTCGTACACTCTCTTAGTCATTCTCTCGTTTCCCATACGTTCCACATGGCCGAACCATCTCAAGGCGTTCCTTTTCACACTTTCCAGCACATCTACATCCACACCACACCTCTCTCGTACTTCCTCATTCGTCTGTCTATCCTTCCATGTAACTATGCACGCACTTCTCAGGTAACTCATTTCCACCCCTCTCACTCTTGGTTTGAGTCTCTTCACCAACGTCCATGCTTCGTTCCCGGAAGTCAATGACGGGATTAAACACTGTCATGCAAGGACTTCTTTACTTCCATGCTGACCACCTTATTTATTGTTACTGCTTTCAGCATTCCTACAACCCTCTTCCCCTGTTTCTTTTTTCTCTCCCGCACTTCTTCATCCATACTCCCATCTTTAATCAACACACTACCTAGATACTTGAATGAGCAGACATTCGCCATAGCCTGACCGTTCAACTTCATCTCACAATCTGTGGCTGCACTCCTTTCAAAGACCATAACCTTGCTCTTCCCCGCATTTACCCTCAGTTTCCGTTTTTCACACACTATTTCAAACATATTTACCAGCCCCTGCAACTGCCACTCACTATCGCTCATCAGAACTGTATCATCAGCAAACAGCAGTACAGGCAATTTCCACTCGTTTCCCTCCCTTATCAGAAGTCCACCAACATCCACGGCTCTCCCTTGTATTTCTTTCATGACTCCATCCATATATATATTGAACAACCATGAGAACATCTAACACCATTGCTTCAACCCAACATTCAGATCAAAGAATTCGCTCTGCTCGTTCTCCACAAGTACTGACACCTTTGCACCCTCATACATGCTCTTCACTGCTTTCAGCAACTTGCCGTCTACTCCGTATATTCTCATTACTTTCCACAAACCTGTCAACTCTGTCATAGGCCTACTCCAAGTCCATAACGGCAGCATACAGCTTATATCCCTTCTCCAGATATGCCCTCAATACCTTCTTTGCATCAGTTTTTACAACAGAAGACCTAAGTGATATCCCTACAGCAACGCCGATTCAAATTATAATGTTCTAAGCAATATCACCATTACAGAGAGAGAAGTATTGAAATGTTTAGAAAAACTCAAGGTAAATAAAACGCCTGGACCTGATACAATCTCACCTAGAGTTCTAAAGGAAGCTAAGGATGAGCTCTCCAAACTACTGACATTGCTATTTAATAAATCATTGCAGTCTGGAACTATGCCTGATCATTGGAAGCTAGAGAACGTAACACCGATATGAAAAAAGCAGCAAATCCCTACCCAGTAACTATCGTCCAATTAGCTTATCCTTAGTTGTATGTACAATGCTAGAAACACTCATAAGAGACAGACTCGTAAATCACTTTGAGGAAAATAAATTACTTAAAGATAATTAACACAGCTTTTGTAACAAACGTTCCTGCTTAACAAACCTCTTTAGAATTCTTCCACGATATCCTCAACCTCTATGATGAGAGTAAAGCTGTAGACATTATATACCTTGATTTTCAAAAGGCCTTTGCCAAAGTTCCCCATAAACGTTTACTGCTAAAACTAAAAGCGCATGGAATACAAGAAGGTGTGTTGAAATGGATAGAATATTGGCCAAGCGACAGAAAGCAAAGAGTATTCATAAACGGTAAGGCATCTAAATGGACCAATGTAAGTAGTGGGGTACCCCAGGGATCAGTACTAGGACCAATTATCATTCTAATTTACATCAACAACATAGATGAGGGTCTCACCTGTACAATCTCAAAGTTTGCTGATGATACAAAAATTGCAAATAGCGTACTCTCAAAAGAACAAGTTAACGATATGCAACACAATCTAGATAAGTTATCATGTTAGGCCCAAATTTAGCAAATGAGTTTCAATGCGGATAAATGTAAAGTACTACATATCGGAGTGCTGGAGCGACCTTGGTGACCCTGGTCTCTGGTTCTTTTCCTGGGTGACTTAGATTTTGTTTTTTGTTTTTTTTTTCTATGTGATTGAGGGAGGCAAAAGGCATAACTGCCTATAGCGAGTGCCTCCCCCATAGTTGAAAGAGTGACAGGGCCAAAATAAAGGGACGTTCGAGCCAAAATGCCTGGACACACGGAGTTTGAAGCAATTTAAGTCATAGGAAGAGGGAAAGACTGATTCTGGGAAAGAGTTCCTGAGCTCAGCTGTTGAGTAGAAGAAAGTTTGAGAGTAACGTTTCACTCTTGGGTTGGAGAGTTGCACAGAGTAGGGGTGGGATTGAGTTGCAAGACGGGTACCACGTGCCCTACGTAAAGGAGGTGGTATGCACTGGGATAGCTCTGAGGAACACTGATTATTATAGTAGCGATAGAATAGCCAGAGAGATGCAACATTGCGGCGGAGAGAGAGAGATTGCAGAGAGTTGGTGAGTGGACGGGAGTTAAAGGTTCGAAAGGCCTTCCTTTCAACTTTGTCTAGGAGAGCGGTGTGAGAGGAACCTCCCCACACATGTGAACAATACTCCATACAAGGGCGCACTATGCCCCTGTACAGAGCAAGAAGCTGTGCAGGGGAAAAGAACCCCCTAAGGCGGTTGAGCACACCCTGCTTCTGGGAGGCTGCCTTAGCAAGACTGGTAATATGGTCCTTGCAAATGAGAGCAGAAGAAAAAGAGACACCAAGAATATTGAGAGAAGATGAAGGGTTGATTTTTGTATTGTTGAAGAATAAGGGATAGTCCGCTGGGAGATCCTGACGGGTAGATAGATGGAGAAATTGGGTTTTGGAAGCATTAAAGTTAACAAGGTTTTCTCTGCCCCAATTGGAAATAGTATTTAGATCAGAATTTAAGAGTACTATGGCTTCATTACGTTTGTCGTTGAGGGATTGCTGGCTGGGGCGTTCTGAAAAACTAAAGGAGTAGTGCAAGGTTGAGTCGTCTGCGTATGAATGGATAGGAATTAAGGTACAGTTAAGGAGATCATTTATAATAATTAGAAAGAGAATAGGAGATAGGACAGAGCCCTGAGGAACACCGGAGTTGATAGGGTGAGGAAGTGAACAATGGCCGTCCACAACCGCGGCTATGGAACGGCTGGAAAGGAAAATGGAGACAAAGGCACATATGCAGGGATAGAAACCGAAGGAGGGTAGTTTAGAAATTAAAGATTTATGCCAGACACTATCGAAGGCTTTCGATATGTCTAGTGTAATAGAAAAAGTCTCACCGAAGTCCCGAAAGGAGGATGACCAAGAGTTAGTAAGATATGAAAGAAGATCACCAGTAGAGCGACCCTTAAGGAAGCCATACTGGCGATCTGAGAGCAGATTATGAGAAGAGAAATGCTTAAGAAATTTGGAAGCAAGAATAGTTTCAAAAACTTTAGAAAGACAAGAGATGAGAGCAATTAGACGATAGTTGGAGGGTTGAGAGCGGTCACCCTTCTTTGGGACAGGTTGAATGTGAGCAAACTTCCAGCATGAAGGGAAGACGTTAGAGGATAGACAGAGACGAAAGAGTTTGCCAAGGCAGGGAGTTAGCACGGAAGCACAGTTTTTGAGAACAACAGGAGGAACACCGTCCGGACTGTACGCCTTATTAGTGTTAAGCCCAGAGAGGGTAGAAAGTACATCTTTAGAAGAGATTAGGATATTAGGCATAAGTAAGAGAGAGGAGGGCGGAGAGGGAGGAATAGCACCGGAATCATCCAAGGTGGATTTTTAGCAAAAGTTTGAGCGAAGAGTTTAGCTTTGTCAGAGGAAGAAGTGATGGTTGTGCCATCAGAGTGGGAAAGGGGAGGGAAAGACGAGGAAGAGAAATTGTTGGAGAGGTTTTTGGCTAGATGCCAGAAAGCTTGGGAAGAGCTAGAGTTGGATAGTTCAGTGCATTTAATTTTGATGAAAGAGTGTTTGGCAAGTCGAAGAACAGATTTGGCTTGATTCCGGGCAGTAACATATGAAGAATGAGAGTCTTGAGTTTTAAGGCGTCGGTACCGTTTGAATGCTTCCTCCTTATTGAGGACAGCAGTAGAACAGGCGTGAGTAAACCAAGATTTTTTAGCATTAGTCTGAGAGAAAAGAATGGAATGTATGCTTCCATGCCCGATAGGATTACCTCGGTAATGCGTTGAGCACTCTCCGAGGGTCCCCGGCCACGGAAGCAGAAATCATTCCATGGGAAATCAAAGAAGTACTGCCGAAGAGCCTCCCAGTCGGCAGCGCCAAAGTGCCACAAGCGTCGCCGGCTAGGAGGATCGGGTGGCCGTACTGGAGAGATAGGACAGGTGACAGAGATAAGTTTATGGTCGGAGGAGCCCAAAGGAGAAAAAAGATCGACAGTATAAGAAGAAGGGTTAGAAGTTAGAAACAGGTCAAGAATGTTGGGCCAATCTCCGATGCGATCCGGGATATGGGTGGGTTGCTGAACTAACTGCTCTAGGTCATTTAGGATAGAAAAGACGTAGGCTTGTTCACCAGGTGGATCAGTAGTGTGAGAGGAGAGCCATTGGCGGTGGTGAACGTTGAAATCTCCTAAGATGGAGATTTCTGAGAAAGGAGAAATGAATAGAATGTGTTCCACTGTAGAGTTTAGATAGTCAAAGAATTTGGGAAAGTTGGTAGAGTTAGGGGAAAGATAGACAGCACAGAAATATTTAGTAAGAGAATGACAGGAAAGTTTGAGCCATAAAGTTGAGAATTCAAAGGAGTCGAAATCGGGAACACGAGAGCAAGTGAGTTTGTTGTGCACATATGCACAACATCCGCCTCTGGCTTTGAAACTAGGATAGAGAAAGTAGGAGGATACAGAGAAGGGGCTGCTGGATGTTGCTACAGACACCTGAGTTTCGGTGAGGAAAAGAAGATCAGGTTTGTAGGAGGAGAGATGGTGCTCAACAGAGTGAAAGTTAGAGGAAAGTCCGCGAATGTTGCAGAAATTAATAGAAAGAGTAACAGGCCGAGGTCCAGGTAATTGTGTGGGGTCGTCAGGGGATGGTCGGTCGGGAGTGGGGGCATTTATGGTCCCCCCCCCCCGCCCCCCCTGGGTACTCTGAGGCTGGGCTAGAATTCATCATTTTTTTTTTTTTTAATTTTGGTGTGGAGGAATGAAGTGTGGTGTGCATGTTTAGTGCAGTGAAGTGGATAGGAGGAGGAGGTGTTGAGATGTGTGTGAATTTGTGTTTTGTCTGTGTTTGTTCGTTGTTTTATGTTGTGTTTTGTGTTTTCCCTGTTCTTGCTCTGTCTTGAGGCGGCCACCCCCAAGAAAAAAATAAAATAAAATGGAATTAAATAGGAAATAAAAATAAAGATAGGAAAAGTGGGGATTGGGCCTAAGCATATACAGTAGATAGATAGATAGATAGACTACATATCGGATACCGAAATGAGAAAGCAAACTATTCGATGAATGGCACTCAGCTTAAGATTGAAGGAAGAGAAACCGATCTTGGAGTAACAATATCGAGTAACCTAAAACCGAGTCAGCAATGTTCAAAAGTTGTTAAGAAGGCAAACAAAATAATTGGCTATATAGGCAGGTCATTTGAACATAAATCCAAAGAAGTTATCCGAACACTTTACAATTCCTTAGTCCACCCTCTTCTGGAATACTGCGTTCAATCCTGGTGCCCTTATTTCCAAAAGGATATAGACAAGCTAGAACAAGTTCCATGTAGATTTACCAAAATGATACCTAGCCTAAAGAACAAGCCATACGAAGAGCGTCTTGGAGAATTAAATCTATTTACTTTAACCCCGCGCAGATTAGGAGGCGACTTAATTCAAGTGTTCAAAATCATCAAAGGCATCGACAATATGAACTGTAATAAGTACTTCACTATCGACCACTATTACACGCGGAGAAACGGTTGTAAAATTATTGGTAAATCTTTTAACTCACACAAATCTAAGAATTTCTTCTTCAATCTAGTTGTCAACTTGTGGAATGGGCTTCCCCGAGACGTTATAGACTGCAGCACCGTTGCTTCTTTTAAACTTCGCCTAGACAAATATATTGCATCAAACCCGCGACTGACTGCGTTTGTAAATGAATAACTTTATTTTATTCCCCCCTTAATATTCATCAAGGAGTATTGCGTATATATATATTACTAAGATGTTACTCTGATTTTCCCAGATATACGAAAGATCACTTATAACTGTGTTATATTACTAACCCATCTGTCCCATATTAGGCCTACCTTCCTAATCCTGCCACAAACATTAGTTCCAGGGCAGTAGTTACCTTTCCAATGTTCCCTTAGCCACTCTAAACCACTGTTTGGACACCTGATCCTCAGTGTTTTGGAGGACACATAGCCTAGAAGGGTCACTAGACCTCTTGTTGCTTGATTTCCTTTGTACTCATTTGTACTTTGTACTCCTTTGATATTTCTCCACAACACATTTCAGGGTAAAAATCTGATCTACACATCCTCTTCCCTTGCTAAACCCGCCCTGCTCGTCACCTATCCATTTCTCCGTTCTCGCTCTCACTCTCTCAATCACTACCCTACTGTACACCTTCCCTACTATGCTTAGCAGGCATAAACTCCAGTGGTTACCACACACTCCCCTTTATCCTTTACCCTTATACATGGAGACTATTATGCCTGTCTTCCAGTCATCAGGTGCACTCCCTTTCTCCCATGCTAGTTTGCACATTGTCCATACCCATTCGATCTCTATCTCACCACCATACCTCAGCATTTCACCACAAACTCCATTTATTCCTGATGTTTTCTCGATCTTCACTCTATCCATGGCTTCACACACTTCTGACCTCCTGATACCCACCTCCTCCTCCACTACTTCTCTTCTCCTCCCTCCCATACCCCATCCAACTATGATTGCTGGTGCTTCATTCCTTACATTTAGCAATTCATTGAAGTACTCACTCCATCTTTCGATTCTCTCTTGTTTCTCGGTTATCACTAGCCCATTCTTGTCTTTCACACCCTTTCTATTTCCCTTGCTACCCTCCCTAACTTTCCTGACCTCTTTCCAGAACAGTTTCTTACACTCCCTCCATTTTACACTTAGATTCCTTCCAAATTCCTCATCTGCTCTTATCTTACTTTCCTTCACACTATCGTTTTCTCCAAGTACCTCGCTCTGTTCTGTCTCTCCAAATCGTCATTCCCTCTACTACGGCTAGCTAGGTTGTTAGACAAACCGAATGCCTAGGATGGTACCTCCTTATCATCAATTCCTCATATTAATGTTACTGAACGCTCATCTGTCAACTTGTCTCTCCCAGACTGAAAGTGGCAGCATCACAAACCCCCTACAATTGGTGATTGAAATACACATTACTGGCAGCAGATGGAAGTTCTGTAAGTGTTAAGGGACCTTGATTACTGAAGGTATAAATCGATACTTAGAGGAAAAGAACCATCCTCGTTAATACACAAGAACGTCATTATCCAGCAACCAGAACTTCGCCAGCCACCTTTCAAACTAAACCGGTTTATTGCACTACCTTTACATATATTCACATAAAATATGCCATTGATGCATCACTATCGATGCACCTAATTATTGTCATGGTGCCATTACCGTGTCAACTCATTACAATATCTCTCTGTAAGGCCTTAGCCCAAGTATTTCGTTCAAATTATCTAGACCAGATATCAGTACATAGCCACTCTGTACACTTATGCTTTTGACGCACTGAGAAGGGGAGGACGAATGTGGGCTAGGTCAAAGGTGGCAAATAGTGAACTCTATTAAGTCATTACTCATTAGTATCCAAGTTGTTGATAGCTTAGACCTCTTTTGCTCAATGCAAATGAACATTTATATGTCACACAGCTATATACATATTTCTCGAACGTAGTTCGACATCACTCTCTCTCTCTCTCTCTTTCTTTCTTTTTTTCTCTCTCTCTCTCTCTCTCTCTCTCTCTCTCTCTCTCTCTCTCTCTCTCTCTCTCTCTCTCTCACTCACTCTAGACTCAACACCTCAGTTGCCAATTTCTGAACCACTAGATAGTGGTTCTTCTACCTCAGGTGAGGATTCACCAAACATAGGGAATTGCAACACCTCTGATAGTTTACAGATAAATAGTGTGTAAGAAAATGCACTACCCCCAGAGACCCCTTTCTCTTTGGGAAACGGGGTAAGCTAGGGGGTTCTAAGAAAAACGAGAATCCCCTTAACACTTTTGTTGCGGCACTTGTCATATTATGACAATTGCTTGGTCACCACTGTACCATACAGGGGTTTTGGACTAAAAGTAACCTTCATTCCCTGCACATTTTCAAGTATTAAAAAGAGACAAAGATCGTATTTCAATGGTATATATCCTTGAAAGCAGAGGAATAGACCTTTCAAATGACACTTGAATTGTGTCTGTACGACCACTGGTTGCCGTGCAACGATATTGTACAGGTGACGCTAAATCGGTAAAAATAATAGCGAGTTTGAGCGGTTTACGCTTTTCTCGAGTCTGTAAGGGAGCTTGAGATGTCTCCCATGGCCACTAGTGATGGCTCAGACACGGTGAACGGTTGATGGACCGGTCCTGCACTGCTTATACTCGCTCGCCTGCCTCTAAGGCAGAAATTAGGTAATTGTCATATGACAAGTGCCGCAGTGATGACCATATTTTTTATATAACAACCCGCAGGCATTGAGTTAAGGTAGTATCATTTAATGACAGGTAAATTAAGAATAAATTCTCCAAACTTCGGGCATTGTTGTCTACAGAATGCTTCGATGTAGTGGCTATCACTGAATCTTGAATTTACAGGGATACCAGAGATTATGTTGGGGAATTTGAAATACCTGGATATACAATATTCCACAAAGACCGAACCATAAAGGAAGGGGGCGGAATTCTTTTGTACATCAGAGCTTTTCTAAACCCAATTGACTGCAAGATCAGGTCAGAACATGAACTGCTTGGAGTAAAACCTCAATCTAGGTAACTCTATCAATAGGATTGTTCTGGTGTACAGGCCTCCACATTAAAATGTTGAAAAGGATGAACTTCTGTACACAAGACTGAGTGCTGTTATGGAGGGTAAAACCAGTGTGATCTTAGGTGACTTCAATTGCCTAGTAAACTGGAAAGCAAGAACTGCCGATGCTGAAGTTAGGCGTCTTGTGGACTTTACTAACGATAACATTTTGACCCAGTGGGTGAACGAGCCAACTAGAAGGAAAAATATATACTAGATCTTGTGTTCACAACTGAAGATGAAAGTGTGACCAGCTTATCTGTTGGGAAATCACTTGGAGGTAGTGACCACAATCTAGTTAGGTTCTCTCTTCGCACCTTTTCCAGCGTGCAAAACTAGATTTCCGTCGTGCAAATTTTGAAGGCCTTCGGGGAAGCTTATCCCAGGTCAGACTTGAGGGTGAGAATGTTAATGCAATTTGGTGTTCATTCAAACATCAGTTAATGGATCGACATGCTGCATTCGTTCCGACTAAACTTACCTAATCAGGCTAAACCCAACCAAAATGGTTCACAACAGACATAGCTTCAGCAATTAGAAATAGAAAGGTTGCATCCAGAAAGGTCAAAAGAAATCAAGACCACAGTGATTTAGATTTCTTCAAAAATATGTGTAGAAGAGTGAAATCTCTTATAAAGGAAGCAAAGCAGAATGAAGAACTAAGGGTTGCAGCCCTCTGCAAAGAGAATCCTAAAGAGTTCTTCAGCTATGTGAATAGCAGAAAGCCATTCAAAAGTAGTATTGGACCTCTAAGGGATCCAACAGGCCAACTTCAAATTTCTGACACTGATATAGCTAAATCCCTAAGCGACTATTTTGCCTCAGTATTCACAAGGAAAAATACCAGTGACATGCCAAGTCCAGGATTAGTGCAGGAGGGTGAAGTTCTTAGCAAAATCAGATGTACCCCAGAGGATGTAGCAAAAAGAATAGATAAATTAAATAGGTTCAAGTCATCCGGCCCAGATGGCTTTCTTCCTCGAGTTGTACGTGAAGTGCGAGATGAAATCGCACCTTTTCTTAGCAGACATCTTCAATAAATCACTAGAAAATGGAGAAGTCCTTGAAGACTGGAAACTGACCAATGTGACCCCAATCTTTAAGAAAGGGGATCACGAGTGTCCCAAGAATTATCGGCCAATTAGCTTGACTTCTATCATAGTAAAACTCTTAGAAGGGATACTAGTAGACAAGATAGTTGACTACCTATAAATCCACTATTTAATTACAGATTCCCAACATGGATTCAGGTAACACCGATCATGCCTAACCAATTTGCTGGAATTTGTCCATGAAATGCTGAGTGAGTCTGACAAAAGTAGAGCCATAGACATCCTTTACTTAGATTTTCAAAAAGCTTTTGCCTAAGTGCCTCATTGCAGGCTAATGCCAAAAATGAGTGCGCTAGGTATCAATACAGAGGTCACAAATTGGATAGAAATTTGGCTAACAGGTAGACAACGAGTGGTAATCAATGGTGTTTCTTCTGAGGGGACTTCAGTCACTTCTGGAGTTCCACAGGGATCTGTCCTTGGCCCGCTTCAGTATATCATATATGTCAATGACATCGATATTGGTCTGTTGAGTGTGATCTCCAAGTTTGTAAATGACATAAAGCTTGGAATGCATGTGAAAGACCCCTAAGGGGTTGACCAGCTCAGGATGGACCTCAACAGACTGGGTGAATGGTCGAATACATGGCAGATGCCTCTAAACTTGGAAAAGTGCAAGGTGATGCATATCGGCCAAGCAAACCCAAATTCAGGCTATTCACTATTGGGAATGCTTCTAGAAGTGACTGACTTGGAAAAGGATTGGGGTGTTCTGATTAGCAGTGACCTAAAGTTTACCAAGCAGTGCATTGAAGTAGAGAAGAAAGCTCAGAAATTATTGGGCTATATTAAGAGGCAATTTAAGTATAGAAATACGGAAATAGTCCTCACACTTTACAACGCTCTACTACGATCTCTCCTGGAGTATGCTGTTCAATTCTGGTCTCCAGCACTCAGGAAAGATATATAGCGACTGGAAAGAGTACAAGCTAGGGTTACAAAACTTATTCCATCGCTTAGAAGAATGAGCTATGAAGACCGGTTGAGAGCTCTTCCCGTTGGAGACCCGCAGACTACGAGGTCAGCTCATTGAAGTTTTTAAAATACTTAATGGGTTTGACAATGTGGATTATAGCAAAATGTTTAGCCTCAATATGAATACAACACTCAACCATGGCTGGAAATTAGAATTTAAAAGGTTCAGCACTAGCATCTGTGGACAATTTTTCACATAATTTATAAGATCTGTTCTACCTGGAACAAACTTGTCTCCAAAGTTATAAATAGTTCTTCAGTAGAGCAGTTCAAGAAGAGAGTAGATAGTATTTTGCACACTCTGTAAAGAGTGCAGTGAACTAAACATTCTCTCTCATTCCACTTCGAGTATCTCCTCGGAATGGACCGCAAGTTCGCTGAGACACTAACCATTCCTTGTAGCTCCTTATAACACACACACACACTCTCTCTCTCTCTCTCAGTTATCTCCAGTTACTCGTAACTTTAAAGCCGTACTAGGAGAAGCCGTGTTCATATAGTTGGCATAACAACTACAGTACACTATAACGTTTAAGGGGAGGTTTTTAGCTTGTTCCCTAGACATCTAACAAGCTTAAAAAAATACCTCCAAGACGGCTTCAAGATTAATGTCTACATTTTTCGGTAGAAAAATATCCTGCCCGAAGGCCGGTTACTCCTAAATTACAGGCTCGCTATCACTTGCCAGGAAATAATCGACATCTAAATGGCACGAACGATATTTTCAGAAATTGGGCGAAAGGTCTTAAAATCCGCAAGTTATTGGGGCGAACGTCTTGAAATCTTAAAAAACAAATGGGGTTAAGCATGAGAGAAAAGAGTACAGACAAATCAAACTCAAGTGAAAACCTCCCCTTAAACTATTGTCCTTTTATTTCAAGTAACTCAGTAAACATGCTGCCTTCCCTGCTAAAGACGTCACCATAGAAATATATGGGATTAAACCTTTTTAATTAGTGCACCTGTGGAACGCGGACCTGTATTAAAGTGCTCCAAGATTTACTTGTATTCTTTCTGCGGGTAGAGATTCCACCGAATGTTGTGTGCTTAAAATCTGTGTGTGTTTTTTTTTAAGGGAATGGTGCCTAAGGAGAAAATATTTAGTGACTATTTACGAAGCCAAAATGTTATTATATTTTATTAATTATAAAATATTAAGACAATACTAATCCTTATATTATACAAGTAACCATGTTACCATTATAAGTTAATATTCTTTATTGACATGTTATATTATACTAGCAATGTATACACAGTATTGGGTAAGCATTCAAATGGTTCATTTGAAAATTGTGCGAATGAAATGTAAAACTCAAGTGTTTTCTTTCTTGTTCCATACCCTTATAAATATTATATTAATGGATATCCAAGGCATGTAAACAACTAGCAGTTGTTTAGTATATATTGTAACTTATGAGTTAGGAAACTCCAAGATGGCCCAACATAAAGTTAATTGCAGCTCTAACTGTAACATGAGTTCGGAACTAGTGATAATATTAGTACTGACAACTATTAATTTTAACACCTAAGGTATTATGTGCATATCATTCAAAATATAAGTTGCATTCTTATTATTGAAGGGAGATTTTTAACAAAACCAAAATTATAATTATAGAAACAAAATGCTGTGTGCGATAATTTATGGAAAAAGAAGAGATAAATATGATAACTTTTGCATAAACCAATATACAACAGCGTTAGCAAGAACAGGAGAACTAACTTTGGTAACGTCATGTAGAAATGGAAGCTATAGTCACAATGTCCGAGTAGTAAACCCCAATGAATTTCCTATGAATTGGGGTTTTCCGTTGATTTCCCAAGGAAATTATTAAACAATATAATATACGAATACTGACAAGGAGGTGTGAAACAACAGCAGTGCCTCGATATTTGGCGGAAGGTTGACTCGGATAATAATAGTTGTGTCATTAATGGTGATTGGCTCGACAGGTCCATTATTCCTTCACCCAGTTAACCAGAGTCTTGGTTAACTTGGTTAATGGTCCATGGATGAGGAAATATAGTAGGCTTGACTAATTATTATTTAGACATTAAGAGCCATTATTTATTCTCATCATGTTCAAGTAGTGATTCTTTACTCTAGTTTACCTACTTAATATGTACTGTATAATGCATGGGGGGTAGGGATGTGGTGACCACACCGCCCGTCACTTTGTGATGCAGATAGCCCCTGGAGGTTGGAACTGGAAATTCCCACCGCAAAAAGTAATTCCTACTTATGGATTAGCAAGCCTCGGAGCTTGGCCGTTTGCCTGCCGGTACAGTCAGACAGGCAAATATGGCTGTTTGGAATGTAAGAGGAATGAATTCACAACAAAAGACAATGGAAGTAGTACGTGTATTTAAGAAAAGAAGATTTAATGTTCTTGTTATATGTGAAATACAAATGAAAGGGAATGAAGAAGAAGAGTGGAATGGTGTAAAACTTGTAAGGGCAGGAGTGTGTGTAAGTTAAAGAGGTAAGGAAAGAGGTGGTCTGCTAATGAATGAGGGATAGAGTAAAGCCATGCATGATTATGAATATGTGAATTCAAGGTGTATGTTTGTAAAGTTTAAGTCAGAAAAGGTGAAAGTAGTGGTTTTGGTAGGATATGCACTCTGTGAAGAATATGACACAGATATGAAAGTCAGATTCTGGAACACATTGCATTAAGTGTGTGACGCATGTCCAGTGTGAGCATGCTGTACAGAACGCCTAGTCATGCCCCACTCTCACTAGGATCGTCAGGGCAGGAACTTTGGCTGTAGTCTATG